>CAEFZX010016152.1:0-11878 GCA_903066825.1 Alfaro cultratus | reverse complement strand
TCACCAGTGGAAGGATTCAGAGGGAGCGATTGATCAGAGATCATATTGATGTGCTGGGAAATGTTGATGATGATTTAGTAGCGTTTAGATTAACCCAGACTGATCATCCTGGATCTCTGAGCAAAACTTAAAGAAAGAGCCGTAGGTTACCGGTGCAACTACGTACGTATTTATACATTCAATTTTCTTTTTGTGAGCAGCACTTAGATATCTATTGCCCATATCTCTAGGATATACATTAATCCCTTTTAAGTGAAACAGTCATTTCAGATAGAAATTGCCTTCCACCGTGCAGGATATGGGCCTTAGTCGCTTTTTGGTAGAAAAAAGCCCAGCTATATTTGGCATTTTTAGTATCTTTTTGGTGTAACACAGAATGCCTTCTTCTACACAGTGCATAAGACTTCCTGGGCTTTAAAATTCCAAATTTAACAAAATGAATAGAACCCCACGGTGAAGAAAAAAAAACAAAACATCAAAAATCTTTTTTTTATTATCATTTTTTGAGTTATATCCATCCCAGGGCAGTGGTCACACAGTGGTTCAAAATCTAAGCTTGCTTAATGCAGATAACCCATGAAAAGTACACTTTTACTGCAATGTGCAGATTAGGAGTTTAAGTAGGCAGATATGATGACAAACGACCAAACATGGACAGTCTCCAGGGGAGAACATCCCAAATTTTAGAGAGGAAAGGATAAAAGAGACAAACTTTTGTCGCAACATATGTTTTTATTGGTGTGAGCCTAATTTGTACGAAAGAACTAAATGACAGAGAAAGTCACTCAAAACGATTCGAAGAGACACTCAAGCTGAATGTGATTGGGTTTTGGCACAACACCTGGTTTATTCCTGCTTTATTCGGCGTTAACTTTGTGAGAACTGACTCCTCAGCTACTGCAGGTGGCAGCAGCTGAGACTTTGAAGCTCAGTCGTTCACAGTCTGACTGAGCTTCAGTTGTTTCGCAAACAATAACAGGTTATAGTGAATTCCAGATCTGTCCTCAAGGCAAACTGCCATGCTCTGCTTTAACACACCTGATCCAATATGACCAAAACATTGCACTGAATGCTATTTATAAAAGCATCACTATATTAATCCCTTCTCTATTGGTTCATATTTCATTTTTTGTTTACTAGGGACCTTCAGGGCCACAAGGAAGGAATGGAGAACCAGGACCTAAAGGCTCAAGTGTAAGCAATTACAAAACACTATTTCTTTTTACAAACGTTAAACGGCGCCACAAATTGTGATATAAATCTGCGAAAACATAAAATAGGCAAAATGTTACAGGGTCCAGCTGGGAAGGATGGACTTCCGGGTCATCCGGGTCAAAGAGGAGAACCAGTGAGTGACATTATGAAAGGTTATGAGAAAAACCTTCATTTCAAGAGAATCACACATTTACCCAGAAACCCTTGCTCAACCCGTACTGAGCCTCACAGTGTGTTTGAGTCGCAGCCCGGGGTTTTAATTCCATTTAACTTCTGTCCAATGATTGTCTGAAAGACACACTGCTGGTATTTAATATCCAACTTTTTTTCAGGGCTTTCAGGGAAAAACGGGCCCCCCAGGGCCTTCAGGTGTGGTCGGACCACAGGTAGGCGCCTCTGTTTGAACCTATTGATTTGAGTTGAAGAATTTTCCAGTGTAATTATGCATAACATAATATTCAGTTCAATTCATTTGTAGTTAAGCAAATTTCAATGTAGTCAAATTTGGTCTAACTTACATTTTTATTTTAACTAATTTAGCTGAATTATTTTGATTACATTCAAAATATTTCAAGTAATTTCAGTTTATTTTGATGCATTTCAATTCAATTCAGTTCAGTTTTTTATACAACTTAAAACAGAAGCATGACATCAAGGCCCTTTAAGAGTCAAGAAGATGTAATTTAAATCCAGTCACACTGAGTACAAAGACATCATCCATCTGAGATCAATTTCTTTTGACTTAGTTTGGATTATTTCAGTAAGATTCAATAAGATACCTCTCCTTACATTCTGTTTCATATTCAAAGCCCAGCTGTCTCATTGGGTTGGATTGTAATACCCTGTTACTGTTATTATTGAAGCCCACTGAAATGACGTGTGATGTTTGTTTCAGGGGAAATCAGGGGAACCTGGACCAACAGGAGACCGCGGTCACCCGGGAGCACCAGGGGTGCCCGGAGAACACGGTTTACCTGGGGCTGCTGGGAAAGAGGGCGGAAAGGTCAGATGCAGACTTATTATTCCTGTTTTCATCATTCCACTTATTCTGTAGGTAATATTTCTGTTCTTTTTAACTCATGTCTTAGGGGGATCCTGGTTTACCGGGGACATCAGGGAAGAACGGTCCGACTGGACTGAAGGGGTTCAGAGGGAGCAGAGGAGCTACTGGAATTATGGTAGAACTGCAGAAATACTGTACATCTGTCTTTGTGTTTTTGTGAAGATCTTTCAGTAGTTTAGTGCTACAAAATGCTTTATTGACATTTAAAGGGACCTCCTGGTCTGAAAGGAGCAACGGGCCCCGGTGGATCCCCCGGATCTCTGGTGAGTAACGGCACAACGATTCTGATTTACCTTAACTCCCCTGCCAGGCATTCTGCAGGTGTGTTTCCCCATATGAAACATTATGTTCTGCAGTAATTTGGTACTTGTAGACCTTTAAAGGGCTCATATATTGTGTGTAGGGGCCATCAGGAGAACGGGGCCCCCCAGGACCAGCTGGGGCAATCGGACAGCCTGGTCGTGCCGGAGCGGTTGGAGGACCTGGACCAATGGGAGAGAAGGGGGAACCTGTAATTATCAGCATGCTTTTTCTTTCTTTTAATCATTTCATCTGCTGACACAGGAGGCTGCTTTAGAAAACGTCCTCAGATTATATGAAGAAAACACACAAACAATAAAATACTTGTATGTATGTAATTTTAATAAATGAGTTGTTGCTTGTAATTTTTCTCTGCGTTGTTTGTATCCTAATTGCACTTTTTAAAACGAGCTCATTATTTGCCTCAGGGAGAGAAGGGCCCTATTGGACCTGCGGGTAAGGACGGAGATCAGGGTCTGGTAGGAATGCCCGGAGCAACAGGACCTGTAGGACCTTCGGGGGATGATGGGGATAAGGTAAAGCATGTATGATGTGTTACAGCACAAGAGAAATAAATACAGGATCTGGGGCCCATATCTGATTTCTGCTTCTAGTAAATCTGTGTTCCTGTACAGATTATAGCTTATTCTGATTACTCTGTAACACCTCTAATTAACAATATTCAAAAAGCATTTTTTTCTACCAATGTTTTGGCTAGCATGGTTTTTTGTGGTTAGCATTATTTAGTATAAGCAGCAGTCTCCATGTGAAAACGCTGACCTTCATCTCAACGCTGCCAACATTCCACACCCAGCATCAAAACTCAGCTTGACAGCTCCAAAAAACAAAATCAATCCACGTCTCTGTAATTCCTTCAGTCTTCCTGTTAACTGCTGGATTCTCAGCCTGTTTGAAACTGTTTGATACAGATTCATTTTAAATGGATTCCTACTACTGTTCTGTATCACCTCAATGATACCGAAAGTATTCAGATCTGAGTGTTCTTCCCTCAGTAACCACTTCCATATCAAAAACTGTTGTTGTTAGCTTGAGATGTTAGCTCTTGGCATGGTGTGTTCACGAATTGAAAGAAAGATTGGATTTTTAAGTTCTCAGCCAGTCACTCACCATCCAGTGCTGGTCGAGTGGAAAGTGTCCAGATGTTTTGTTTTATGTCCACAGGGGGATCAAGGAGGACCTGGACAGAAAGGCAGCAAAGGAGACAAGGGGGAAGCGGTGAGTGTGGGGTCGGGTTGTGCTTCAGAAGGATCTGTTATGGTCACCTGATCTAATTTCACATAATTCTTTGGTGATTTCTCCCCAGGGCCCCCCGGGTCCTACTGGCACCCAGGGGCCAGTTGGTCAGCCTGGTCTTCCAGTGAGTCTTCATCTCTTTTCTTTTCCATCTCAGTAGGACTGATGGTTGAATGTCTGTTGTGACATTTTTTAGGTCATGATATGATCACATTTTTGTTCTAAATACTCGATCACAATGGATTGATCCCAGTCGTCAATCTGTTGTCACTAATGTCGCGAGATGTTGTTGATCCTAAATGTGTTCACACCAGACTCCACCTGTCTAACAGGGTGTAGATGGGCTGTCTGGCCCTCGAGGGCAGCAGGGTATGTACGGTCCCAAAGGAGACGAGGGGCCCCGTGGTTTCAAGGGCTCCAGAGGGCCGAGAGGATTACAGGTTAGGTTTGTGAATGTGGGGATTCTTGAAGGATATTAATTTAGTTTTTTTTCAGTTAAATAATTCTGTACATATTTTCCCAGGGTATGCCTGGCTTACCTGGAGAAAAGGGAGAGAGCGGACATGTTGGTCTGATGGTAAGTTTATATTCTCTTTATTCTATTTGTTTGCTTTCGCACCTTTTTTTCCTAATGTCACGCATGTTTGAAATAAAGGTTGATTTATCCTGTATACCTGGTTGTAGGGTCCACCTGGACTACAAGGCCCCAATGGTGCTCAAGGACCTATGGGAGGATTGGTAATGCCTTAGGTGTTTGTTTTTGAATCTTTAATCCTTCCAGAACTAAATTCTGTGGCGATAAACATAATTTGTGTGGCACAGGGACAAACCGGCAGACCTGGGATGATTGGACAGCCAGGTGTTGTGGGGGAAAAGGTAAAAAAAAAAAAACTTCATTGTTTTCACTTCAATATCCTAATACTTCTCATATTTTGCACTTAACATTTTTTCCTCTTAGGGAGAGGATGGAGAAGCGGGTGACCCTGGACCAGTCGGTATTCCAGGAAGGCTAGTGAGTCTGTTTGGTTTTTAGCTAGCAAATCCTTGGAATAAAAATGTATTTTACAATTAATTTTATTGCCTTAAGAGTCTCCCACACTTTACATTTCCTCACTCCTCTCCTGTTGCTTACAGGGTGACAAAGGAGACCAAGGTGAAAAGGGAGATACGGGCCCTCCAGGAGCCGCCGGTCCCCCAGGGGCCAGGGGCATTCCAGGGGAGGATGGAGCAAAGGGCAATGCTGTAAGGGCCACTCACACTGCTGTAGCAGTATGATGTACAATGACACACATTACTGTAGCATACACAAACAACTTTAGTTGTAAATAGAAATGTAGAATCGATTCCTAAAGAATTGAACAGATGTAGTAAATAAATGTGTGGTTTAAAGTAAAACACAAATACTGTTAAGCATTTACCATTTAGAGGTTTCCTAGTCTTTTAGAGTGTTTGTCACATATAAGTGTTCAAGATCATTAAACAAATTTTAATATCAGACAGAGATAAACATGAGTATAAGAAGAAGCAGTTTTCAAATAATTATTGCATTTATTAGGAAAAAAGAAGCTATGTGATAATGTAATTGCTCTGTTAAGGGCAACAATTAGCCATCAAATGTTTGTGGGAACTGCAGTCTTCTTGAGAAAGTTTGGCCCCTTCCAATTAAACTATGAATTAATTATAATTAGGTACAAAAGAGCTTCAGCTTACTTGCCACAGACAGTCTTGATTCCTGCCTGATCTGTAGAATCAAGAAATTACTTAAACAGAACCAGTCTGAGAGCAGGAAGTTGGCAAAATGAACTCAAATCAGTGCATCAGGTACAGATGGAAAGAAAATTCAATGACAGACTGGAACTACAGTCAGTAACATCCAAATGTTTACAGAGTCTTTTCTCAGCCTCTGAGACTTAAGGAAACCACAATGAAAGCCAGAATCCACAAACAGATTAAAGTAGTAGTGAACCTTCCCAGGAGTGAGGAGGAGTAACCCAGGACAACCAGGACCAATCATCTGAAAGGCTCGTCATACCTGAGACAACAAAAGCTTTTATTGCTTGTGTCTTTAGTTCAGGGGAATAACTGCATTCCACTTAGAGATATACAGTTTTAGCTACAGACACATGTTTTAAGAGATGCCTGCCATGTTCTCTATTGGAAACAAACTTCTAAGCCGAATGACTCACTTTAGCTTCAATCAAACACTTGAAATCTTTTAGCAATAGCAAATTCACATTGTTGAAAATTAACAAAATATGTGCTTTGATTGTAAGGTTTAATGCATTGTATTTTTGAATTTTCTTCTTTCCTCAGGGTCCTATAGGTCTGACTGGTGACCTTGGTCAGCAGGGAGAGGCAGGACCCAATGTGAGTGCCTGCTTGAAATTCACTTGTTTTGTCCTTTAAATGATCATAAAGTGCTGACTGTTCATCTGTTTATTTCACTGCTGTAAGTCAGCAACATATGTCACATTTCTCAGAAGCTTGCATTGTATGTGCGGGAACGTTTGATGTGCATGCATACATACTAAGAAAACTATTCACGCCCCTTGAACCTTTTCCGTATTTTGACACATTACAGCCAAAAATATAAATATATTTCATTGGAATTTTATCTGACATACCAGCACAAAGTGGTGTACAATTGTGAAGTAGAAAGAAAATTATTCGTGATTCAAAACACATTTTACAAATAAAAAACTGAAAAGTGCGGTGTGCAGAGGTATTCAGCCCCCTTTTCTTTGAGTGCGACCAATGGCCTTCAGAAGTTACCTGATGTCTCCCTGTGAATAAACAGAGTCCAGCTGTGTGTAATCTGATGTCAGTAGAGACTCAGCTGCTCTGTGACGCCTCAGAGGTTCAGAGAGTATTGGAGAGCAAACAGCATCATGAAGTCCAAGGAACACAGCAGGCAGGTCAGGGAGAAGCTATGGAGAAGTTTAAAGCAGACTTAGACTGTAAAAAGATTTCCCACGTTCTGAACATCTCACTGTTGAATCCGTCATCCGGAGATGGAAACAGTCTGGTCCAACTATAAGCCTGCAAGACGAGGCCGTCCACCTAAACGTCCAGCTGAACAAACGGAGCTCTGATCTGAGATGCAGCCAAGAGGCCCAATGGTGACTCTGGACCAGATGCAGAGATCCACAGCTCGGGTGGGGGAATCTGTCCACAGGACAACTATGAGTCATCACTGCACAAATGTCTTTCTGGAAGAGTGGCAAGAAGAAGGTGATTGTTAGAGAAGCAGAAGAAGTCCTGCTTACGGTTTGACAGACGTCATGTTGGACACAGCAGACACGTGGCAGAAGGAGCTTCGGTCAGACGAGAACAAAACTGAAGTGAACAAAATATTGTTCACAAAATCTCTCCATCTGATCTGACTGGGCTGGAGCTGTTTGGCAAAGAAGAAAGGGCAAACAATTCAGTCACCAGATGATCAAAGCTGATCGACACAAACCCTAAAGACTAGCAGCAGGAATCACAGGAAAACACGGTTTCTCAAAGCATCGACTCAGGGGAGTTGAATACTTTTACACACCACACTTTTTAGGTTTATTTTAAAAAATTTTTTTGAGGAATGTATAATTTTCTTTTTACTTCGTGTTGGTCTTTAACAATAAATTCCAATGACATCCATTTATGCTTCTGGTTGGAAAATGACAAAATATGAAAAAGTTTGTTTTAAACCTGCTATTTGTGTATAAAACTAACATTGCATATTTGCAGTTTACTCACTGTTTTGCGCAAAGTTTTTGTAAATTGTCAGCTCTGTTTTTCACAATATTTTTCCATGCTACTTTTTAATACAGCTATGCATGTTTTGTAGTTTAGTTTTCCTCTGCCCACTCTGTTCCCTTCCTCATTAGGGTGTAGATGGCCTCCTCGGATCTAAAGGAGACACTGGAGAACCTGGTAAATCTGTAAGTCTCACTTTGTAAACTGTGACCTTTGACATCGTTAATGTCATTATTTAAAATGATGTTATCATACAAGGAGACCTCATTCTTTGAATTCCTCAGGGACCCCCAGGGCCGACAGGGGAGCCTGGACCCCCGGGGCCTCCTGGACGAAGGGTTTGTATCTCTGATTGTGTTTTTTTTTTTTTTTTTAATTCTCTCAGTATCAAGTTTCATGATTTGAATGATGTCCTGCTACTTTCACCTCACCTGTAAACATTCAGGGACACTTGGGAAAACCAGGGAAGGAAGGCAAAGAAGGCCTGAAAGGAACAAAGGTAAACATTTGAAGCATCTTTTTAAAAGAATCCTTTGAAATGAACCGTGTCTCTGAGGGTGTCCCATGTTTCTGTCATTCCAGGGGGCCCCTGGACTGGAGGGTCCCATTGGAAAGACGGGACCCAGAGGTTCTCAAGGGCATCCAGGAAAAAATGGTCCACAAGGCCTGAGAGGAATCCCTGGGCCAGCAGTGAGTCTGTTTGTGCCAGTAGAAAGAACGCAGACTAAAGACCACTCTCAATAAGTTTCTTTTGTGTGTGTGTGTTTTTAGGGTGAGCAGGGTTTAAATGGGCCACCGGGTCAAACTGGACCTCCAGGTCCCATGGTAAGATTTTAAATTTAAATGTTTAGGCTAATGTGCATCATGCTAATTAGTAATATGCACTTTTACAAATAAAGTGTATCGTTTCTAGACATGAGACAACAACTATTGCCAAATTGGAGCGTCCAGTTACCTTTCATTTGTTTCCCTCAGTAAGCGCCTGGCACAAGGCCAGCTGGATGGGTGGGATTCATTCAGAGCGGGGGTCTCAAACTGCAGACCTCAACTGTCAGTGTTCTGCAGCTTTTAGCTGCGTCTCAGTTTAAGCACACCCCAACTTAGTTTGTTAGGCTGACTCTGTAGAGCCTGAATGAATGCTAAAGCAGCAGTTTAGTCATTTGATGTAGGAAAACATCTAAAGGTTCAAGGACACCGACCTTGTTGGACTTCAGATTGAGAGCCACTAAATAGTTAACCTGAGGTTTTCCGTTTGGGACAATGTATGAATTTGGTTAAAATGTTAATTAACTTTAACTAAAATGACAAACATTAACAATAACGATCTATAGCTATCAAAAATAAATTACATTTCTTCAATTGATTAGAGAAAATGTATCAACAAAATTATATTAATACTAGTGTTTTATGACTGATCTGATCAGGTTGATGAAAAAAAACAAGCAAAAAAACCCAAAAAACTGCAACATGATTTGAACTATGTAACCTTTAACTCTTTAGGGTCCACCAGGTTTACCCGGCCTCAAGGGAGATCCTGGCAGGAAGGGAGACAAGGTTCATCAAAAACATACAACTATTCTTTTACTGTAATATTTTCACTGTTGTGTTTGTAACCTCATTCATGATGTGGACACAGGGTCATGGTGGACTAATCGGACTCATAGGACCTCCAGGAGACATTGGAGAGAAAGGTGACAGAGGACTACCAGGAAACCAAGGCCTTCAAGGTCCAAAAGGAGATGAGGTACTGAAACACCCAGAGTCAGAACTTAATCAGAAACACAATGAAATGATATACTTGAGAGTCACTTGGTGAAATAATTCAGATTACATATACTGTAGGTACACATGAATAAGGAAAATGTACATTGATAGCACAATTTTTAAACATGTTTCACATTTTCACATCCACATCTGAGAGGGCAGCGCCTCTATGGGACAGTCCCTGCTGTTTTTCTAAAGGGTGACAGAAACTGAAGCTGCTCTGTACATCCAGATTTGTTGCTTATAAAACAGTTTTTTGCATCCACATGAAAATAGATTGTGATTTCTTAATAATTACCTTAACGATATACTCGCAGTAACTATGGGTGCAGCTGACATAAAATCACAGTGTACTAATAATGGGTTTCAAGAGTTGAGTTTTGTGGCAACTTCAAAAACCAATCATACCTCAGACTTGATTGAGAAATCTCTAGCAGCAAGTAGACGTTGAGCAACAAGAACAGTTTTTTAAGATGGCAGTTATTTCTTTGTTTTTGTTTCTGTTGAAGCTGGTCTTGTTTACTTACAGTTTTGTTTCCTTGTATACAAATTAGGGTCCAGTCGGCCCACCAGGCCCACCTGGACCTCCTGGTCTTACAGGACTGTCTGTGAGTAAACTATAGGCCGTCACACAGCTTGTAAAGAGGCTAAACAATTGCTAAACTAACAGTTTTCTGGAAAACCACTAATCCTAGTTTTATGCTTCTCTCTTCTCAACACCTCACCTTTTTTAATAGGGTGCTATTGGTGAAAAGGGCTCCAAAGGGAACCAGGTACAGTTGATACTGATTTTTATGTTTTAACTCTTCCCTGTCATTACAAGGAAGAGTTAGCAGCTCCACAGTACAACCTAAAGTACATTGTATTATTTACTATTTAGGGTCCGATAGGTCCCAGAGGAGACATCGGCCCTGTGGGGCCTCCAGGACCACCTGTGAGTTCTGCCCATAGCAAAAGTTTATTTTTTGATTCCTAGAAATGCATGTGCCATCAAAGTGTCTGTATTCATTAAGACTCTGTCTTAACTTCTTCTTTGTTCTTTTGATGTGTTTTCTCTCCCTAGGGACGGGCCGCTGTTGGTTTTTCACCTCTTCCAGAGCGAGGAAGAAGAAGAAGAACTCACCCTGTGGTGGATGGTGCTGCAGTTGAGGACGAGGAAGAGGCCATGGACAGAGGAGAGGACAACGGTTGGGTGCAAAGCGACCAGGCCACACTGGATGGTTTGGTGAAAGATAATGAGGCTCAGGACATGGAAGAAGTGTTTGCTTCAATTTCATCTATGAAAGTTGAGGTGGAGGGTCTGCGTAACCCAATGGGGACTTACCACAGCCCAGCACGCACCTGCAAGGAGCTCTGGCTCCTCCATCCAGAGCTCCCCAGTGGTACTTTAACACTTTATGAACTTTTTGAATCGGAACAACTGGACCTCTTCTGTTTACATGTCTGAAACATTCATGTCGCTGTGTGAATTTGTTTTTTGTTTTTGCCTCTCCAGGGGAGTACTGGATAGATCCCAACCAGGGCTGCCACAGAGACGCCTTCAAAGCTTTCTGTAACTTTACTGCACAGGGAGAAACGTGTTTGTACCCAGACAAAAAGTTCCAGTCGGTTAGTTTATAGAGCGTGCAGTAAGAGATCACTAAATCTTCTTTTGTTTTGACAGCAGTACAATATAACTTCTTGTTCTCTGTTTCCATCAGGTGAAATTAGCAGCATGGAAAGGGGAAAAACCTAACACCTGGTACAGTAAATTCAGGAAAGGAAAACAGGTACAATGTGATAAATAAATCTGCATCAGTTTCATTCTGACTTCATGGGGAGACATATGTGATTTCAAAGATAATTTTATGATTCTTGCAACAGAGATCCATTTCTGGTGATCAATAGAAAATCATCTAAAAGTCTGTCCATGTCATAATAAATGAGTCTCTCCACTGAGTTTACATACAACGTGTTTTTGTAAGCTTACTGTTTTTTTCCCCACAAGTTCATTTTTCAGGCTTTTTAAATGTTCAGTGATCAAAAGCACCATCGATGGTAATGAAGCTGAGGTGATGCTCTTTTCCACAACAACAGAGAGAAAAGTTGTCTGCACAGATTGGTCTGTTTCCATGGAGATAATTGGTTGAGTGAATAGGTAGGAAGTCTGCACTGATTGGTACGCTCTCTGCAGGCCTGGGGATGCTTTTAAAGAAAGTGTTGGTTTAGTTAGAGCCACAAATGACCAGAATAGCAGCTTCAATTATTTTACCTAAGAAAACAAAACACAGGCTGTCAGTTTCATTTTGATAGCCAACAGTATAATCAGAAAGTTTGAGGGATGACGACAGAGATTTGTTCCTGAAGACAAAATGAGGCTGCTGTGAGGTAACTCCATCCAGAGCTCTGAAAAAGAACATGGCTCTGCTGAAAGTTTGAATACAAGATGGAATTTGTGCTTCTATGTTTATAACAAAATATATATATATATATATATATATATATATATATATATATATATATATATATATATATATATAAGGAAGAGTTTTAAAAGACATAGTT
>CAEFZX010016151.1:0-34608 GCA_903066825.1 Alfaro cultratus | reverse complement strand
GATAGATAGATAGATAGATAGATAGATAGATAGATAGATAGATAGATAGATAGATAGATAGATAGATAGATAGATAGTCTTTGATGGGTGAACAAACTCCTGCCTAAGATCAGCAGCTGTTAGTAATCAGTAGCACACAGCTGGCAGATGTTTAGTGTACTACAGAGCAGAAAGCTGATGTCGTTGTTTCTCCCTACACCCAGATGGTGGCGCAGGTTGCTATAATCAATAGTAGCCACACAGGCACACCCACTAGAAGGAAACAAAAGCACCCAGTACAACACTTTCATTCTATTGGCTGAGAGGTTGCCAGGCGACTGTGCCAAAAGGCAGTTCTATGTTCCTTAAGCGAGCAGAGACTAAGTCTGAGAGCGAGAAGTTTTGAGTCCAAGCATTACAAGTTTTGAGAAGAAAGACATGAAGTACTGCTTTCAAAATAATAATGTAAGCAAAATTATTGAAAGTTTTGAGAACAAAAGACATGAAATCCTGTTTTCAGACTGAAAATGTGTGCCCTTAGATTGTGGCACAAAAATTCCACCAAGCGATCAGAGAGTTTTGCAAGTGAAGATTTGTTCTGAGCACAGACTAAGTCTGAGTGCAAGGAGAAGTTTTAAGTACAAGCATTACAAGTTTTGAGAAGGGAGACATAAAGTCCTGCTTTCAAAATAAAAATGCAAGCAAAAGTATTAAAAGTTTTGACAACAAAAGACATGAAATCTTGCTTTTGGACTGAAAATGTGTGCTCTTGGATTATGGCACAAAAATTCCTCCATAAGGAAATTGTCATAAAACATTTGGGAGCAGACAGGATCATGTAGCTCAAAACACATTAGAGAGAGTAGGAGTAAAGCCTACAAGGGGTTAAGTAATAAAACAAAATCCAAAGTTAGGACATCTCACTGAGCACTGTTGAATGCATTATCCGGAAATGAGAAGTGTGTGATTTTTTTCCTTTTTTTAATGTGTCCATATGTTGTAAAATGAGGGCAAGAAAAATGTCTTTACATTTTGGAAGCCATGTGACATGTTCCTTTAATTTCACAATGATGTGCCATTTTGTGTTGATCTGCCAAATAACACCCCAATGAAAACATTGATGTTTCTTATTTAGCTATGGGAAAATACGGAAAGATTTAGGTATGCGTATTTCACAAGAACTGTGTTGCAGTGTTATTTTGGCATCTAGTGTACATATCTATCTGTTCCTTTTAATTGTAATATTGTGTGTGAACTTGACTGCGTTTCAGGTTCTGATTGACTTGTCAAACACAGCTCAGCTGGACAACACTCCCCGCTGGCTGCCTTTGAAAGAGCAGAGTGAAAGCATCGAACAGAGCAGAAGTCACCATGCTTCCCAAGCTCCACCAGGGTCTGGGTCAGAACAGGGTCATGGTCAGGGACATTTCACAGGTCACGGTCATATGTCAGGATCTGGACAGGTACATGGAATGGGACAAAATCAAGGACTAGGACAGGGAGATCTGAGTCATGATTCACCTAAGAACTCTGTCATCAAGAGCAGAAGCCATGGAATCTTCCCCGATCCAGCCAAAGGTAAAATACATCAATTTCACATATGCATTTTAAATATCAAAATAATTTGCATAAAACACTGAAATATGTATCACTGCCTTGATTAGACTTTATTTGGTTTAAAAACTGCTGCATGGTACAAGCAGATCAGGCAAAGTAAATTTTTCTTCCTCCAGACATGCAAATGTTACCTTTGGAAAAGTCCCACAGCAGCCCAGGCAGCTCCAAGTCTTCCTCTGATGGCCAACTGCGCTCGCATGGCCCATCCCGAAGTCAAAGCAAGAGTAGTGTCACTCAAGCCCACCTTGAGGATGCTGGGATAGCCATTGCTGCCGCAGAGGCTGCTGTGCAGCAGTCCCGCCTGCAACCAAGTAAATCCTTCCCCTCCCCATGACACAACTCCCATGACATGCTTCCTTTTTATCCATGCATGCAAGTTTTGTTGAGACTGTTTAATTAAACCTGAATTGATCTGCATTAACCTCCTTAACATTTACCTTTGAACTCTGCTTGGTCATATTTTCTTTCTGGGCACAAATTGTTTTATTGGAGATGGTAGTCTAAAATGAATTTCTGTCAGAAAATAAATCTTTTAAAAGTAACTAATATACTATGACAATATACAAAACCAGGAGCTATTTTAAAGTACAAAAAGTAAGTATAACATTAAAATCAAAAACAAGACAAATAGGACAGCTTACATTTTGATAGTAATTTTTAGAATAATGTAAAAAACGTCACTTACAAGATCACAATTGATTGCAGAAAACAAATTGCAGTAAGGATACATTTAATTGTAATATAGGCCTCAAATTATCTCAAAGAATACCTCCCCTAACTACTCTGTTTTTGGAAGTAGTGTGCATGTGTCAATCCCAAGATTATGGTTTCTCATTACAACACTTGTTTGGAGATATTCTGAATGTAGAAACCAAATTGGGATGGCATCCCCTTGCGTTACTTATTTTCTTCATATCTTAATGTAAGTAAAACTACATCTATATGCACTCAATGATTTTAATCTGTGGGATTTCCTGAACTCAACCTAAACTTCAACTCCTTTCTAAGATAAGTCTGCCTATTTTTGGAGCTTTTTAAGCATGCAGCTACAGACTCCCTTGCAACCCTTTTGTGGCTACTAAAATCTTTGTTGTGTCACAATAGTGCTCTATATGTGCATGTCTGACATGAATGAACCCCAGAAAAAAGAAATCACAAAAGACACACACACGAATGGAACACCATCTTTCAACCCCATCCAGTCCTATCCTATTCCCGCACTTTAAACAAACGGGACACAAATGTGAGACTGAACAAGTCATACCAAGAAACACCAAGAGGTTTCAAAAGCCGTCTGGAGTCTCACTCTACACTCACCGGCCAGTGAGAGTAAAGCTTTCGGCTAACCCATGAGAGCAGCTGAACTATCAAGGGAAGGTGAGGCAACATTAAATAAATGTACTGTCTAAATATCCTGATAAACATAACCAATCATAAAGTCATAAGGTAAATCAGTTAAAGTAAAACTAAAATGGAGAGAAGTAAAATATATTTACCAAAAAACAAACTATGGGAATGATGTAGTAAAATACTACCATTATTTTATGAACTAGTTCTAAAAATAATCCTTTATCTACCATTAAAATTTGCTTTCGGATTAAGATTTATCTGCTTTCTTTTGGTGAAAATACATCTGTGTTCAAAATAATAGCAGGTCAATATAATTAACCACATAAGTTTTAAAATAAATTATATAGTAGCATAGTAGATAAACAACAGGCCCAGCAGTCCTTACAGTGACACTGCTCATCCTGTGTGACTGAATAATAGTGAAAGAAACGTGTAGGCAACAGGCTTAGCCAGACATCCCTTACCCTGGCCCTTACACTGGGGGATCACAGTCTGATCTTAGGTCAGAAGTAATATATACTGTATGTATAGTTCCTCCAGTGCAATCTGGCTCTGCCCTGGTGTCTCCTCTAGGTGGAACATTAATTTCTTGAACATTAATTTCTCTTGCTACCAGACAGAGATGTTAAGGACGATTCCTGTTTAGATGCAGTGCCTTTAGTCTAAGCGCCCACCTGGATGACAGAGCTCCTCATCCTATGTGTCAGGTAGAGACAGGCCACTCTACAGAGGAAGCTAATTTCAGCCGAGAAAGTCTGAAGTAGATGGATGAGTAAATCAAGAGTTTCGCTTTATGGCTCCTTCTACACCACAACAGACCAGAGCTATCCATCCACTGCTCCTTACCATTTCTCAGGAGCAAAACAGCAAGATAATTAACTTTCTCTGCTTAAGGTAAAGACTAAACCCTCCTCTAATATAGGAGGGTTTCTCAGAGAGCTCCCCCACTCACCTCTTCCTGTTTAATTTCAGAGTAGAAAAAAAACTCAAGTTCTTCTCAGGTTTCAGAGCTGAAACTGAATGTGGAGATGTGTCCAACTCTAGTTGGCAACACTCAACTTCAAAGTCCAGTTCTAGTGTCTTTACTGCGAGTGAGATGACATTCAACATCCCAGTGGCCAGTTTGCCCTAGGATACCCTACAAACCACGTATTAGTTCAGTGAGCCACAGGAAATCTAAATCTTTAACTTTTTCACTTTGTACAGAAAAGGTTAAGAGATTATAAAGACTGAGACACCGTTAACTTCTGTAACAACTCATTATGCAATGCTGCTCTCTTTCTGTAAGGTAATTACAAATTTGATAGCTTTTTTCATATTTTAGTTTGTAACGGCTTGTGTTGTGATCCTTATTAATCTGTATATTTGGAAAAAACATAAAATTTTGAGGTATACTCGTTTTTAAACACATTGCTATTATTTTCAACACAATTGTATTTGCTTTCTATAAACTTACCTCACTTAACAATCCAGTCATTTAAACTGCTCTTCAGCTTAAAGATGGGGAGTCTAAGTTAAAGGTTACAGTATTACTTGTGGTGTTTCATCTTTTTGACATGCTTGCAAATGTGAAGCTTTGTGTAGATATATAGGCCGAGTGACAGACAAATCCACTGACTGACTATTGGATAGAGTGATGGGTTGAATCTCATTGTCACATTGTGTTTTGTCACTCACAGGACCGGGACACCGACTAGGTGATGTCTCAGGATCAGTGGTGCTGTCTGCCCCAAGCCTTGTTGGAGATGCCTATGGTGGTCTGGATGGGGATGAAGGGGTGGGCATTGGAGTGGACAGTGCCATTTTTCAAGTCCCACGAATGTAAGATTTTTTTTGTATTGTACTTTTAGCATTCTATGCATCCAACAATGATTTCCACAGCCTAACAAATGCTGGTTTTGAGTAAAATTGTGTTCTTTCACTGCAGTGGTAAGACTATTCCTAACGGTACCGACAAAAATCAACAAATCACTCCAGAAAATGAAGGCAAGCATATATTTTTTTTGATGTTTTGGTTGTAGGTCTCCCCCTGCTGGGTAATTTAAGTACTTTCAAAGTCTGCTTGAACTGTGTTTTCATAACACATGCTCTGTTAAGTGATCAATATTAGTTTACTGCATTAATTCTACATAATAACTAAATGCATGTCGTGAAAAAGTGGAAGAGGAGTGGATGTCACACTATCCTATCTATTGTCATAACTATGTCTACTCTTCATGTAGATCATGTGTCACAATAGTCCCCTCCCCTAACTCCAGTTTCCTCTTGTAACAAAAGCCTAGGGTCATGTAAGGCTGAAAGCTGTTTATTGTTACACAGATGAGGGTCAACAAGTCATTACGATGGAGTCTGGCAAGCTCATGTCTCTACATTTCATTTATCTTGTCTTCTGGAGCCAGACTAAAAGACCAAAATTTGATATTAAAATGTGTAAACAAAATTGTCTTTGGAATTCCAATTTAATGGTATCAACCTGCCTAGTAATTGAAGGTATCAAAATGTGCAAATTACAAACATTTATTTTTATTTTATTTTCAGGTGGAAAAACTCAAGTAATTGGGGAAATTAAGGTTGCTCTTAAGAAGGAGGTGAAGACGGAGGGAGACCAGCTGGTCCTAGAAATCCTTCAGTGCAGAAATATCACTTATAAGTTCAAAAGCCCAGACCATCTGCCAGGTTGGAAAAACTACTTTACATTTATTTTTGCCATCTAAAATAATGCATGTACCTATATGTTAATATGATTGCACATAGGAGTGTATGTATAATCCCTTTATAATGCCTTTCACATACAAGTATCTATGACTGTATGTGAGTAGCTATGGAAATATTTATTCAAGTATACTGTATCTCAATGTATAAATCTATAGATGGATGTGGTACTGTTCACCTTATGTGATTTAATATTTTGCTATGCTACACTGCATTACATTTGAGTGTTGAATTATGCTACATTTAGTGACATTGTCTTACATTTTGTACACCATATTATGTGAGGTTCTTTTAAGCTTAAGTTGAAGTCACGCTTATTTATATTGTATTAAAAATTTTTAAACCTCCCTCCAGACCTATATGTCAAGTTGTATGTGGTGAATGTAGCCACTCAGAAGAGGATCATCAAGAAAAAGACCAGAGTTTGTCGACATGACCGAGAGCCTTCCTTTAATGAGACCTTCAGATTTCCCCTCAACCCAACGGGACATTCAATACAGGTAGCAGGGATAAACTGTAAATCCTAAAAATGACATGTGAAGAAAAATCTTTAAACTTTTTGTGCACAGTTTAAGTTAACATTTTTGTCAACTTGCTATGTCTAGTTTAACAACTTTTTCAAATCTCTCTTAACATAGTACTGGAAATAAATTGTAGTTTAATCAATAGTAGTTTTGATTGTGTAGTTCCCGGAAAACACCTATTTTGTTAACATACAACAAAACACATGCAACTTTTGTGCCCAAAGAGATGAGAAATTTGTTTTATTTTTAATGTATTTTCAGCTTTTCTTGGTGTCCAACGGTGGGAAGTTTGTGAAGAAGACTTTGATAGGAGAAGCCTACATCTGGCTTGACAAGGTGGACATGAGGAAGAGAGTGGTCAGCTGGCACAAACTGTTCGTCAGCTCTAACTTGACTAACCCTTGAGTGCAAAACAGTAATTTGAAAGAAATAATAGGCAAAAGGAAAGAAAGAAGACATAAGAGTAAGATAACAGAAATATTAAATAAATTATGTATTGAGATTATAGAGCTTTAGATGAAGGGAACTATGTGACGATAACATTGCATGTCTTGTCAGTTCAACACTGCCAGCGCATGTTTCCCTCTTCTAATGTCAGTTCTTTTCAGACTTTGCTTGGATGCAAACATGCAAAGGCAGTTACTGACTGATATTTCCCTGCAATATGGCTTAAAGACAGTTATGTTTTTGATAACATAGCTCAGTTGTATGATCCATAAGAATAATTTTGATATTGCACGAGAGAACTTCACCAACTAACTCAAGAAAAAGTTTGAAAATTTAAATTAATTAAAAAAATGTATGTAATTGTCATGAAACTTTACAGACATCAGTGGTGTGGAACGCATAATTATTTTTTAATGAGAGTACTTCTAATTTATGTTGGAAAAAATATGAGACTGTTGAACTTTTGCTGTGGGATGAAGATTAATTGTACAGCACTTCTAACATTTCTGTTATCCCACATGCAGACCACAGAGCATATCAAAGAATTGTACAGTGTGATATATTAAAACCTTAAAATTAGCATATACAGAATATATCTAAATACAACACAGAGTATAAGAGTTATTCTCTTGTTGTCAGATTATATTAAAATCAACAAAAGTTCTAGGTTGAGGCAGTGGGTGGCGCACTGACAATCCAGTAATCTAATGTAAAAGCAGTCCTCATAACATTTAGGTGAATATGGACCTTTGTGAGCTCAAGGTTGGCCATATTGTCACACTGATGCACCTCTGTGTTGAACAGGCCTCCAATCGTGGGTCAAGTCAACATCAATGGATAAATTATATAACACAAGCATCATATTTAGGGGGGAAACTAGAAGAAAGAATAGCATCTTGCACATGCTGTGTGGAATTTAACAAATGTTACAACTGTTCAGAATGACAGACGTTTACACATCTGTGTCATTTGTGCAACATTTTACTCTTAGTTTGCTGCAGTTTTTTCCTCTATGTAGGTCTCTTCATGTTATCACTGTTGCTATGGACATGTAAATTATAGAAGTTGTGTCAAAACCACATGTAAATCTAAAAGCTCTGTGTGACTGCTCTGCTGTCTGTGTGTTAGCAAAGCCCTTCTATTTTGGCTTTATCTGGAAATAATTTCAAAATGTAGATAAAAAATGTCAAATGCTCCTCTGTGTCTCTGACTGTAAAACACAAATACAAGTTTTGTCTCAGAGACTCCTGTTAAACAGTGAACCAGCATCTTTCACTGCCTGTGATCAAATTATTTTCTCAGGCATGGTCAGGGTCAGAGGAACACATAGAGCCAAGTCTCAGTGCTCATGTGTATGCAGGGGACCCATGTATGTACGTTCTTGTTCATATTTTAATATTTTGCAACCACATCAATAAAATCAGAAAAGAAGATAAAGAAAAAAATGTGACAAAAAAAATTAAAGAGAACTACTGTCAGTGTGTTTAATTGTAAAGCAGGGCTGATACAACTTTCCATCAAGGAACACACAAAGAGCAAGATGTCACTCATACATTAAGGTATAGTGCAGAAGATACCATACTCAAAATGGTAAAATATTTGTTGTGCCATCCACTACTTAATTCCTTTTTATGTATTAAGGGGGGGTATTATGTAAAATATTTTTTTGTTTTATATAATGTTATGTTTTTACCTCATCAAAACATGCTTGGAGTGTTGCTTTGATTCTTTCACGAGTGTTTGAGAAATCCTTGAATGTACCGTGGCAGCCATTCGGGGGTAACTATACACTTACTCATACAAAGCGCCACTTACTTACCCAAACCTCAGCCTTGAAGCTGCTTCCACTCCACAGACCCCTGAACCCACGCGCCTTTTCAACTGTGCTCCACCAGACTAGCAGCAGCAGCAATTAGAAAACCCTTGGTGGAACTGCACATCTGCTGAGCTCATCATACAAACTATTTCTCAATCCAACGCTCTTAAGACTGCTTGACTTCCATGATGATAAAAACAGCATCATGGAAGAGCATTGTTATGCTGACATGCTGAAGGTGGAGTGTTAGAAAGAGTACTAGAAGCTTCTTAGACACAATGACCAATTCCGAGGCGTCAAATTGGAAAGTCAAAATTCTTTTAAGTTATTTTTGATATATACAGCATTTTCACAACTGACTGTAACATAGTTACTTGATTGTGCTATAAAATGGCACTATGTGCCTGAAAAATACATAATACCGCCCCTTTAAATATATTTCTATATTTATTGATTTTTGTATTTTCTTTTTTTGTTACATTTTTCCAAGAACCATTAGTTCTTTTAAGGTAATTCTATGCAACATATGTATTTGAATGCATTTGTGTTAAATTCTGTGAACATATCGTCTATAAATGTCTTGTAGAAAAGTAACTATGATTTGTACATTTGGTGAGAGAAAAATATTAAATATCTTTATTTTGTACTTATTTTAGTATATATCGATGCTAACTACAGTTAACATCTACATGGAGCTTGTGCACTTTATTACAATGTTTGTTTGTTTTTTTTGTCTCGTTTTAATTGTCGGGACATTCCGAATTACATGGTTTGTGTCTCTGCACTAACAACTAATTGAGTCACAGTTTATGTGGTATGTGATGGCAGGAACTATTGTAGTGTACATTTTGTATCTATGTGGCAAAAGATAAACATATAAACATGTAGAGGTTTCCCAAAAGGGATGCACAATCCAGTGAAATCAACTACTCCATCATCATAGTGTACTGAACAGTCTGTGTACACAGTGCAGTAAATAAGATCTCATCTTATTGCCCAGTTATGACTGTCAAACTTCTTGTGTTTCATTAGACTTCATTCAAAATACTGTCTGTTAAGATCAACCGTTGCCTGTAATTGTGAACCCATTCATTTGTTGTTGTCTTGAGGGGTGTGAATGTGCTCAAGTTGTTTGACATGTGTACATAAAGTGTTTATTTTCTACAATGACTGAATGTTTATATGTCTGAGGTTTGAGCATGTGAGTGTTAAAAAAAATACAAAGCAAATCTAAATCACAGAACACTTGTAATTGTACAGCAGTGGGTGTCTAGAGTCCTTTAAGAGGAGTTGAGACTTCATCAAAACATGTGCTGTCCACTGATGATTATTAGTGAGATTATATCCTCGAACCTGCAAAAACAACTTACAATGTGGTAAAAAAAAATAAAAAAAATAAAAAGTCTGTTCAACTTAAGTAGTTGTCTGGAACTTTTAGTTTTGGATGTTGCATGTTTTGTTGATGGTTTGTCTGTATTTTGACCACAGATTATGTTTCAAAAGAGAGAAAATATGTATAGATTTATCTGTATACTGAGTGTAAAGAGATATGCTTGTAAAATTGTCTTGTTTTTCACTCAGTGTAAAAACAAAGCATATAATGTTATGGTTTTGTGGTTGTACACGGGGTGTGTTGAGATATGCAAATTGTGCTGTAAAAAAACATTTCCCTTGAGTCAAAAGAATAAATATTAAGAGCTATATTGCAAATCCGCTGTTTGACATTTTTTTTTAATTATGTTTCATTTTAAACTACTTTTTATAACAAGGGGAAAACATTTCTTCATATAATCAGATATTAGGCATGCTATTCCAAATGCTGAAAAATCTTTTTTCTTTACAAATAGCAGCTCAAATTAAGTATTGCTTTCACACACAAAAAGACAGGTTTTCAGCAACTTCTTAAAACTGACTACACCCTTACAATATGTTTTATATTTTTTGTGGAGATTCCTCTTTTTATTGTCATTTAAGAAGGGAAACTTATAAATACAGGTGAAATCCTTGTGTAAGTGTATCAGTGACACGCAAAGAAAACCAAATTCCAAACTAAACTGGAATATGCCACTAGTGGACAAAACTTTAAAAAGTACAGAAATGTGATAGTTGCTGTCAGTTATGGTCAAATTAAATCTAAACAACAATAACATTGGTCCAGATGAAAATATTTTTATTTTGACTGATCAGTCATAACTTGACTCAGAATTTTCTTTTCATACAAATGATATATAATTACAAAAACTTTACATAATAGTTTTTTATTATTATTTAATTTTATTTTTGAGGGATTGAGTGCATGGTGGCTCAACTGGTACTTTGCAGCAAGAGGGCTCCAAGTTCGACTCACCTGAGTCTTTCTGCATTTTTATCACTGCAATACATTCCAATCTGAAATTTTCATGCTTGTTATGGCATGGATTCCCTGCAGGTGGCAGCATTATATGTGGAACAAAAAAATCAGTCGGTAAACATGACAGTGATTATTAAAAACTGCATGTTTTTGTACGTACTTTGTGAAATTATGATTTCTACATTTTTCAAAAATCATGCACAATTTTCTGAGCTCTCTACATAGAAATATCTATGTACAATGTGTATATACAAAAAATTTGTTGAACAAAAGGCAACTGGATTTTTTTTTTACAATTAGATTCTATTGAGAGAATTCTTTGAGTTAGATTAAATGTACTATATTATTTCAATCATAGAATATTAGGAATGCACAGCGCTAATATTTAGACATAGATACAATGTCTTCCAGGGTTTGTCATGCAGTGAAATGTAATGAAATGGCAATAAAATTCAGTTAGATTCAGAATATTAATTTAGCTCCAATTCACAAAAAAAGTATGCTGAAGGTGCTTTACAAAATAAATAAAAACAAATTTGTATACTGTATAGCTTATTCAATCCAACACAGATTCAAAGTAAATTATATGCATTCCAAATGGATAAATCTTTTGAAACAATGCAATTGATTTAAAAAAAAAGTTGTTTTTATTCCAATTGGTAAAAAAAGAATATATTCAAGGAAATCCAGCAGACTGAAATTACGACAAGGTTGTGGTGTGTAGTGTTTCCAACATCTTAAATAAATAATAAAATAAATACAACAAAGGAAGATGTCTGAAGAGGCTCACTCTCCTCAGTGCTCTCCAGTTGGATCTTTCCTATTTCAGTTTGTTCCTCTCCAGTGCTCACTATTCCTTTATTTTATTCCCCATCCCATTAACCGCTGCCTTCTTTCTAGGCTGTCAGGGAAATGTGCAGCAGGTGATGTGATCAGGAGCGAGAGGATTAGACCTGGGGAGTAACTGAGGAAGATTCTGTAGTGTATACTTGGAGCGATGGATAGGTGGCAGGGGAGAGACAAAGCAAGAATATAGAGAAAATGGGTGGGGGGTAGTGAGAGGCCATGAGAGGATGGTGTGTGGTTGCCAAGCAACGATTGATAACCAAGTCCCCAAGCATCTTGCTTCTGCTGCCCTGCCCTCCCTCCAGGTCTGAATAAGACACATAAACCCCTGAGCACGCAACTGCAACACCCATGAACTTCCTCCTTATGAAAATATTTGTATTACTTGAACTGTTAGCAACATAATAAAATTTTTTTAAAAAACGTTCTTCTTTTCAGGAGACTAGACAAAAGGAAGAGCGAGAATATGCAGCAAATAGTCCAAATCTAATTTCCTAAAGCAACTATGATGGATGACTCTGTGACTAACTAAACTGTTATTATATTTTTCTCATATTGTTTTCACAAAATCTGTCAAATTGATACATCTTGTTCCTCAATCTGATGTTGTCGACTGAAGGCTTTGCAATCAACCTCTGTAAAGTCTTATCCGTCTCTGCCTGTTGCAAATGCTGAAATGTTGCATAGCATTTTAAAAAGCAAAGCCCTGATTCTATATTCAGAATGCGTTTGCCAGTGTGGGTGGCAGTCAGGTGTTTCTTCACAAGGAAACAAACAAACAAACAAAAAAACCATACAAACAAAAGAAAGAAAAAGCAATTTGTTAGTCACAATATGGGATGCTGTAGAACACACCAGGAGGACAAGGTAAGGTATTACAAGTAAAATATACGTTTCTGAAGTTTCCGTGGAAACATATTATAGAGTTAATTCTATATTGTGCAAAAAATAAAAAAATATGCTGAAATGCATGACAAGATTTGCGTTATTTCTTCCTCCTCTCACCGAACAGAGCGGGCAGAAGGAGGGAGGGTGAGACAGAAACAGCCTGAGATCTCCGGCTCAGGTACCTGTTAGAGCGCAGGATGGTCGAGTCATCAGATTAAAGGTGTCAGGGTTTGTTAATCTGTGAGGGAGGAACAGGCTGCGCCGCTTGAGCAAGTCGCTCCATTCATCGGCGGCGGCGGCGGAGAAGCGAGGCAGATTGGATACTGACGCACATCGGGGAATTTCCCCTTCTTTTTCTCTCCCATTTGCAATGGATACCTGCAGGGTACGAACCTGGCTGTTCCTGCTCCTGCTGTGGCAGGAGGGCTGTTTGCCATCCCAGTTCCCCACACAGCTCATGTAAGTATAGCCCCATGTAATCCTGTTTCGAGCTTTAAGGTTTGCCAGACTGCTTGTTGCAAGCGCTCATTCTTTTAGCATCACAGCAGGTTTAAGGGCTGCGATTTTTATTTATATATATATATTTTTTAATGAGGCACTCTGACTGCGTGGGCGTGAGAGCGGGGACCGATGTCCGGCTGGCCGGTTCATTCATGCGCCGATGGTCATCTTTAAAGAGACACATTGATGGCAGAAAGTATTTCATCTCAGCCCTGTCTGCTCGCATTCTGACATTGATAAATGTTAGTCACCAAAATCGGCAGATTGTCGCCGGTGGCCACGCTCAGCCGTGACAGCTCCTCAATGAAGTTGTAGAGGAGTTACAATCGCTGCCCTCCAGCCTAATGCTGTATTTAAAATTGACAGAGGAAAAAATCCTTACATGTCTCCAGTGAGCTATGTCTCCTGTAGGTTTGTTTATACGTGTTCACAATTTCAATAAATACTTTGAACTGAAGATATAGCCCATTTACTAATTTTTAAAATCAGAACAATTGGGCATATTTGCTTCTTTAAATTCATACCAAATGTTGACGCAAAAAAATGCAAACGGGAGTGAAATTTTTCATTGGATTTTACAGATCCAGCAAGAAGTCACAGCACATAGGCTTCAATAGTAATTCACATATAGAAAACCAACACTTCCTTTGCACAAGCAAGGCTACAAATAAAGCTTTATCATCACAAGGAAATATTTAACTTGGATCTCAGGCAGGTCTTACTATGAACAGCATGCTGATGTCCTGATCATTTTTGGTGAGGCTGCATATTTAGTATTCAGCTAAACCAGCGTAGCCAGAAATTAAAGAAGTCCTTAAAAGGGATTTGCTACAATTGAATATTTAGCCAAATTGGAATATTTTCATCTGTTCATAGTAACTATTGCTTTTGTCTGCCACTCTTACTCATATGTCTATAAATGAGGATAGACCAATTACTACTACGATTTATGATGCCTATAAAGTTGCAAATTCCTGGGGAAATTTGATCATTTCAACAAAACAAAGTCCATGGCCTCGATATCTACTGTATGTCAATGTATATAAAGGATCTAAAAATTACAGTTTCAAAAATACTAAAACTTTAGATAGCCTGACTATTTAGTAATTAGGATCAGCTTGTTGTTTATATGGTATTTTGCAAATTGAAGAGCAACTAAAATGTGTAGTATTGTGCCCCTACATGAAAATTCATTTGAAAACAACAACAAAAAAACTAGCACAAGATATGTGTACAAAAATAACAAACTATATTAGATGGACATAATAAAGTGACACTGTTTTATTTTCACTTAAGATTATCAAAATTTTAATGACGCCATAAAATCCATTTTATTTGCATGCCATCACATTGTTTTGATTTTAAATTTAGGTAAAACAATCTCCATTTTAAAATAATAGAGATTATTTCACAAACCTTCTACCTGTTCTTGTTATAGCAAAACTAAATCATCTCAAAGCCCTCTTTGCTGCCAAAGCAGCTATGGCCTATTGCGATATGGACTCCACTTGACCTCTGAAAGTGTGCTAATATCTGGTAATAACATGTTACTGCAGCTCCAAATCCTTTAAATCCACTTCTGAAGAGGTGACTTCATGGATCTAGTTTGTGCAGCACATTCCACAGATAGTCCTTGGATAGAAATGTAGGCATTGTGGAGGCCAAGTCAACATCTCAAACCCACTGTTGTGTTTCTCAAACTATTCCTGAAGTATTTTTGCTTTGTGACAGGACCCACTATGCTCTTCTTAGGCTAAATAAAATCACAATCCATAAGAGATTACATGAAATGTTGTACATCGTCTGCAGAAATGCTTAGGTCTGGGGCAGCTATGATAACAACAAGACTTGTGACATCATTTTAGAGTGTAACCTTAACTACTATTAATAATAATGATGATCTAAATTATCAAGACTAAAAAAAAAAAAAATAAATACTGCATCCGTCCTTTATGTGTTTGTTTTATAGTTAACCCTTAAAAAAAACTACAAAAAAAAGAACTGTGTAAAAATGTTGAGAAAGAAAAGGTAATGAAGTTTGAAATGTTCAATTTTCAAAAGTATGTTCATACACAAACAGAATAACTAAAAAGAAACTCAGCAAACTTCAAAAATGCACCCTACTGAATTATTCTGTTTAAACAGCAAAAGACTGGGAAGAAACTTGGCATCTGCTTGTCTATCAAGTGTAAGAATCTGATATTTTGCAAATTTCAAATACCATTACGTTTAGAGAATGTGTTGGGATATGAAACAGATTACAATATCTTACATACCTGGAGCAACATTTTAGAGGATGTTTGCAAATGAGAAGGTAAGCTTAGGGTTAACAGCAATAACTAGTGGTGGCTATATTTATGAATAAATATAAATCCAAACTTATAACAATTGTGAAAAGAAGTTATTGGGACAGACAGGGAGGTCAGTGGATTTAAGTCCAAACATATCTTTTCTAGGCACCATTTTGTATGTGGGTCACTATTAAAAAAGTTAATGTGAAATCTGGGTAGTTAGTTCAGAGCTGGACCAAAGCAGCTCAAATTGTTTTCGGGCAGTAGTTGGGTGTTTTTATGCCACATTCTGTTTTGCTGTCTGGACTGGACAGCCTCTGTCTTTGCTTCTTTAATGACATGTAATTAGACTATAGTTTGGTACAGCAACCCACTGAGATCCACACTACAGGCCAGTTCATTGGACCCCTGGCTCTAGTGTGACTGTATCACAAACATCTGTCTCTCTGTGTCTTGCATTGTGTTTCTGCCCCTCATTCTGTTTTCACACTCATTTGCTCTTCCTGTGTCTGTAAAAACAATGTAGGGCAATGTCTGACCCAGTTGCCATATGGATGTGTTTATGTGTGAGTGTGTGTGTGTTTAATTATCCAGCACAGGCTGCAATAATCAAAGCTCAGCAACCGGAGCAGAAAAATCTCGCTACCTCAGCTCAGCCACATCAACTTCATTACTCTTTATTAGCTTTCAGCATCACTGTGTTATGATAGCCATTGTATGTGCAATCAGTCATAAGTTACTAAACACAAGTCATCCTAAGCAATAAAGATGTGATTGTAAGTATTACCTCATAATATTTATAGTAATAGTGAAATTTATGGAATTTTGCTATTAGTGTTGTTGGGACACTAAATAAGCATAATCCAATAATTTTTTAGACATTTGACCAAAATAGTAAATTTATGTACATAATGTTTTTTACTACTCTGAAAAATCACATATCATATTTAAATATAATGTGCCCCTTCAAATACCTATATTAAATTGATGCCTTTTAAAAAAAGAAATGTCTTACTTGCTCCCAGATCAAATATAAATTTAGGATAATACATTTGGATTGCAATATTTACTTTGGTCCACTATGATTTGAGAAAAAAAACAAAAGAGTATAAAAGAAGAAATTTACCCAAATTTACTGATTTAATATGCCTATAAACAATAAATACACATTAAGCAGCAAAACATAAAAATAAACTCTAACATAATCTGAGGATAAACAGACACAAACAGTCTTTTGGAAAGCTCAGTGTTGTTATGGCACAGAAAAAACACTGAGCCCCTTACTACAGAGCGCTAACGGAATATACTTGAATATCACTAGCTGCATTCAAGGCACACTTTGGGAGTACCAGGTTGAATCCCAATTTTCCTTCAGAGCTGCCTTCTTTATGGCACCGATTAAAAAAAATGTCAGAATCATTCCTAAGGAATATTTTAGCTAAATGGACATCACTCAATTGCTGCAGTTTTAACATCCAAGGTATTGAATGTCCCTTTACACTGCATCCTAAAGGTACCCCACTGGACCTTTAGAGCTGGTGACTGAGGAGGCCAATGAAAAACAGGGAACCCATTGGCATGTTAAAGAAATTAATTTGAGATGGTCTGGGATATGGAATACTTTTGGCAGTAGCCATCAGAGGAAGGGTACAATGTGATCGTAAAGGGATGGATGTGGTGGTGCATCAATACTCAGATAGGCTGGGGTGTTTTGACAATCCTCACTTGGTACTTTTGGGGCAAAAAAGTGCCCAAAAAATATTCACATTATTACACCACCACCAGTCCGATCTGGTGATGCCAGGTAGAATGGAATAATGCTTTCATTGTGTTTGCATCACATTTCAACATCATCATCTTTGCAGCTTAAATCAAGAGTCATTAGATAGGGAGAAAATTTTTCTAAGCTGGTATTGTCCAAACTTGGTGAGTTTATGTGAATTAAAGCCTCAGTTTCCTGTTTGTAGCTGACAGGAATAGCAGCTGGTGTGATCTTTAGCTGTTGTAGCCAATCTGCTTGAGGTTAAAATTTGTGTTGACTGATGGTATTCTACATACCTTGGTTGTAATGAGTGGCTATTGAGCTACTTACTGGTGTATATCAAAGCAGTCTGCCCATTCTCCTCTGACATCTTTCATCAAGCCAGTTCTGTCCACACAACTGATGCTTACTGGGCATTTCTCTTCTTCAGATCATTCTCTGTAAAACCCAACAGATGGTTGTGTGTAAAAATCCCAGTAGATTGGTGGTTTATGAAATAGTCAGACGGGCCTGTCTGGCACCAACAACCCTGTCATATTCAAAGTCAGTTAAATATCCTTTCTTCCCTATTCTGACACTCCACTTGAACTGCAGCAAGTTGTCTTCACAGTGTCTGGATGCATGAATGCATTTAGTTGCCGTTACTTATTCGGCTGATTCACTTTTTGTGTTACAAAGCATTAATCAAATGTGTCTAAAATGTGTCCGGTGAGTTTATAGCACAGCTATGGGCACAAATTGTATCCTGTACACTCTTTAGGTTTAATCAAGTTTATTATGGTCAAGGCAATTGCTAAAACTTTGCTGACTCTGGTTCTTGAAAATATGACCTACAGAAACATAGCAAAAATATCTGCAAAAATCAGCTCCCATCTTTATGTCCCTAATGCGTTAAAAGTACATAATACAATTTATTATTAGATATCTTTAATCTTCAGCCAGATGGTGCTTATTTTTCAGGTGTCAGTTATATTTATGTTTGTTTTTGGGGGGGGGTTGCCACACACTCTCTTCACCACTGCCTATGGACTAACCTGACTGTTCTGTCTTTCCCCTCTGATTTTTCACATAATGGTATGATCCCATACGCTTAAACGTGATTGGCTAAAATGTTGCCATGCTAATCAAACCAAAGTTATGTTGTGAATAGGGCACTTGCACTGAGAGTGAGAACTGAGCAGCAAAAGGGGAAAAGTGATGAAACCCCTCCCTTTCTCGTTTTTCTCTCTTGTGCCGCTTATTGCGCTACTGTTTTTGTAGCCCCGCCCCTTATAATGAAGAACGGCTCTAAGTGAGGAGTCGGTTCGAAAAGCCGAAACGTTCGCGACTCACCCTTGACTAATGCTTAGTCTAGCTAGCTCCATCCAGCCGAAACAGCAATGACTAACGTTGTTAAGGCTTTTCAGTTTGAACCGGAGCGCGTTGAAATGGATGAGAATGTAGAAATCAGAAGAGAGGAAGAGGAGAAGGACCAAACGGAGGAAGAAGCTGGTGTTTCTGCTGCTGTTGTCACCTTCAGCTTCAGAAATGAAACAATGAATGACACATACCTCTGGTCTGGACTGTGTGTAAGTAGCTCTATTTAGGGTCTGGTCTTCGGTTCAGTGTTGGGTCCTTGGTTTCACATTCAGTATGTTAGAACAGGTGTAGCTCCGTTATCGTTTAAAATAATTTCCAAGGTTTGCTCTTTGATGTTTCTTCCAGCGTCCTTCGCTCACTAGCCGGCAGCAGGGGTTTTGGCGCTTTGTGGATAAAAACAGTTGGCACTGCACTGCATTTGTCTTTAGCTTGGGAAGGTACGACCACTTGTTAGTTCTGGTCCTTCGGAAGTTATGGTCGGCTCTCTCCAACGCTGATTTTTCTTGTAAGAAGTGTTCCAGACTCACTTCACCTTTTTTATTTTATTTTATTTTTTATGACAGCCAACAGCGACATAGTTTGGCGTTAAATGTACACCAGTCAAACGCAATATAATGCAATACAGAACAGACCCAACCGCGCCATCAACCCAGCATGCATTGCGCAGGTTAAAAACTGGCGACCTCCATGGGTGAAAAATATAACAAAAAACATACACATTTTAAAGTAGTTATGAGTTTTTATGTATCAAAAACAGCATTTCTTAGGTACTAGGAAAATTCCATCATATTTAGAGCAACATAGTCAGCTAATCGTGGATCCTTATTTTAATGAAATAAATGTAAAAAAAATTATATATATACATGTGTGTGTGTGTGTGTGTGTGTGTGTGTGTGTGTGTGTGTTGGGCTTTAAAACAATATCACAAAGCTTTGAAAATCACATAGATCCATCACATGAAAACTGGCAAGCTTATAGCACAAATGGCAAAACTGCAAAACCATACAGTAGTAGGCCGTCCACCTAAAGTGACACACTTGGAAAGGAGTGCATTCATCAGACAGCCAAATTTTCCACAATACTCTGAATGATCTACAGAGATCTACAGCTCAGGTGGAGAAATGGCAACTAAATGACTTTTAGTCTGACATCAACAGTGGCATGTTGCTATTTGAGTAAACTGGGGTGTCCTAACATCTTGACAGAGTCACAGCATTGATGCAGCAATTCATGGAAATGCAGCTTCAAGGAAGAACAAGAGTACATTCTTTGTGCCTGTACTCTTCAGGTGCAAAGAATGCTAGGTCGCTGAAAACCATGCATGCACACATACACACAAAAAAATATGGCTTAGAATTGGTGTGTCAGTGCCTCAGGCTGGTCCAAGGCCCAGTAGAACATGTGCAGTTAGTGGGTTCAGAGACAAAGATGGAAGAGTCAGAGGATCAAGTGGAGAACTGAGCAGTGAAAGAAGGGAAGTGAAGAAAAGTAAGACACAACAAGAAGTAAACGAAAGAAAGGTAACTAAGGAATATTATGTTTGTAATATTAATAATATTAATATAATGTTTGATTTAAGACATTCTTTGTCCAGGTAAAAATTATGGTATTTATTTAGTTATGTTATAAATTGCAGTTTTTGGAAAGAAATTGCATATGCCTTAAATTAGAACTTTTCTTTATGTGAAAAAAATACCCATCTTGCTTCTGAATGTAAATTCATGGTGTCAAGTGACATGTTATTTTTAGGACTTCTGAATAGATATATATCAGTGGACATAGGAAAAAATGTTGAGGGTAAGAAATAATGAATGGTTGGAAGTTTGGAAATAAGACGAGTTTGTAATTTTGTGTAAACTTTTATAGACATCCTGCAGCAAATAAGAAGGCAGACTATAAAAAAAACATGGAAGCAATAGAGTAAAAGACACATTCAGGAGAGAAATGCCAAGGTGAGGGCCTGCTGAATGGGGATTTCACAAAAAAAATCTAGCGGACAACCAGGAAAATGCATCTGCAATGGAAACTAATTAATTTAGTGTTTTATTTTTTTTTTACTTTTTGCAGACTTTACTCCATATGAAGTTATTGTATAATATGTCCAGGAAAAAAGAAGAATAATTTCTTTCTCTAAGGTTATTAAATTGACCATCCCATTTAATTTAGATAGTGCCCATTTCCAGCAGTCACTGATGGGGAGGCATTTTTGTTTTTTGTGAAATGGTGAAAAGGATCTCATTTTCCTACTGGATCTTCTCCTTAAACTATTTCCAACATAAACAGTCTTTGGCCTTGAACTCAGGGATGCCATCTATTAGATATGATCTAATAGATTTTATTGATCTTCCACATGGTCTCAAAAGCTTATCAAGGTAGTACTAAAATCAAGCAAAACACTAGTATTAAAATGTTTCAGGACAAAAAAAACCTCTGCATTTTTTTTTTACTTCAACAACGTAGAAAAAGAACATTTTAATTAAAATAAGATTGCAGAGCAATAGACGCAATTAAATCCACATTTGACTGCTTCATATGTACAAATTAATAATAACACATTTTCACGTTTTACTACTTTTAAAGCTTAGGTTTAATAATCCTTCAGTGATGTTAAATCCCCCACAGAATTTCCTAGTTTGGAAGTCAAATATCAAAATATCTTTGACTTTTATTATTTCTCTACTCAGCTTTTTCACATTGTGTTATTCCCTCTGGTATCACTTTGTTTCATCTTTCTCCTTAAGTGTACTTTGTCTGAACTTTCCACATCCACTGCATATTTTTTGTCTCTTGTTTCTTCTTGGTTTTAAAACTTTATTCCCCTCTTTTTCTACCACCTTTTTGAACTGAGCAGTGTCATAGTTGGTATATTTGGTTTTTCTGGCGTATTTCATATTGCACCCCAACAGCAGCAGTTTGAGAACATTTTAGAATGAATCTACACCATTATCATGCATTCATATTGTCAGTTGGAATATCTCTGTCCAACTGCGATGGAATGGATACAAAGACAGTTGGAAAAGACTTTCTTTAAACATATTGGATGGTCTTTCTCAATATTACAGATCACTTTTTTCATGTGTTTATTCACAAATAATCTTATTCTGTAAATGCACTGTCAAACAATAAATAATTAGACAGACATGGAAAGACCAATTTGCCATTGCAGTTGTAGTAGAATGTGCAGAGTATTGTGTTATATTTTTACTTTTGAAACATCACCGAAAAGCTAATCAGATGCTACTAATTCAGTTCAAAAAGTGAAACTAGAGTATTACATGTAATCTGTCACTTTATGTCAAAAGTGATTAAATTAAATCAGTTCATTATTTTCAGTGTTTACTTCTGGTAATTTTTATGATTAAGTCTTGGGATCTTCTAAACCAGGTGTTGATACTTTTAGCATGGACATATGGCAAGTCCAGTTGCAACATGAATCCATAAAGTTGTCAGCACAGGAAACAATCAAGAACTCAAACTTCCTTCTATATGGCTGGATTGACTATAGACTTAATAAAAATCAGTGGACCAACACCAGATGACTTGGCTTCTTAAATCATCGAATACTGTGAAACTACACGTTGTGCTACCTGGATTCTCTATAATCTCTTTCTTCAGTTCCTCGGACCTTGACTTCCAAATGAAATGCAAAATTTGCTTTCATCTAAAAAGAGAACTGCACACCACCTACCAACAGTCCAGTCCTTTTTTCTCCTTTTGAATTGATGAAAAGTAATTTGTATTTTGATTTAGCTGAGCTGCACCTGTATTGTGGTAATTTTGTATTTTGATAACATTATTATAACAGAGCATGGCCTCACACAACTTTTCCCTCATGGCTGACTATTACCTGATTATTTGACTTTATGTTTGAACTCTGATATAAAATACAACAGCTGGCAGCAGGTGACACGTGTTTTATCAAATGACTTTGCATTTGTTCCTGGTCAGTCATGCTAGATTAAATGACTCTTCTTGACCTGCAGGAGGGAATGTTGTTGCTCCTGTTTATTTCCTTGCGATGTGACTGAAGGTTTCTGCCACTTGATGGGTATAGAGTGGCATGAATGACAGTTTAATTGTGCCTTGAAAGCTTTTGATGTCTCTTCTACACTGGTAACATTTCAGTTACAAGATTGATTCTGTGCTTCGCTTTGTCCCATAGGATTAAGGAATGGGTTGATCAAATGCAGAAAGAGCTCGTCACCTTGGCAGACACAGCCACAGCAGGGCAGAGTCTCACTCAGGTAAAATGTGTGAAAACCTCATTCTTATAAAGGCAATATTCTGTCAGTGACTAACATTAAGACAATGATAGTAGTCTCTGTCTTCAAATTCAATTATTATTATTTTTTTATTTAGTACATTTTTAAGCACATTTACACATAATTTGAAAATATGATGTAATGACTAACATAAAGACAATTCATATTACTGATTATTCTGTTTGCTGTGTTTTCATCTAGATTTTTCTGGAAAATCAGCATCTCTATAGTGTAGAGCAAAATGACGCAGAAGAGCTGGTGGCCAGAGCAGCCAGGAACATAGAACAGCTGCTGCGGAAGAGGTCTGCTGCCTTGGAGGTAGGACTCACTGCAAGCAGGGGAACTAACTGTCAGTTTGCAAATTTAGGTAGATGTTGATGCTGTGCAGGAAAAACCTTTTCTCCACAAGGGCTGGAACAGAAAACATTTTTCAATTTGTCCCTTTAGTTTACAAAAACTGTGCATAAATATGAACATGTAAGATGGTGACAGCAGTAATAATGATGCTTTTAAGTTATATAAATTTGGTTGTTTATGCACTCATTTGCTAAGCTGAATTGATTGGTCTGTTTCAAATAAATGTAAACGCTGAAAGTTTTCACTGAGAAAGGCCAAATACAGATTTATTTTGCAAAACTACACCGTGTTCTAAATTATTATGCAAGTGATATTTTCTCAGATTTTCTTAAATGGTCAATGCCAATGATGGTCAGTATAATTTTCAAGTCATGAACTATTACAGTACAAATAAAATTTTACTGAATAAAGCTCCACATGAGAACAGTATTTTTTTCAAAAATAAAAAACTCAAAACGCATTGTTCCAAATTATTATGCACAGCAGATTTTCTAAACATTTTATGGACTATAAAGAACTGCAAACGGTCAGTCTTTGAATGTGCAGCATTAAATGGTCACATGTACTAAAATTGAAAGCTATTTCAATCAAAAAACATCTTAACAGACTGAGTTACATGTTAACATAGGACCCCTTCTTTGATATCACCTGCACAATTCTTGCATCCATTGAACTTGTGAGTTTGTAGATAGTTTCTGCTTGAATTTCTTTGCAGGATGTCAGAATTTCTTTCGAGAGCTGCTGTTTTGATATGAACTGCATTCCACCCTCAAACTTAAATTTTACAACATATGTTTCAAATTATGGTTTCAAACATCGGGTGAAAAACAGCAGTGCAAAGAGCAGAATAAAAGTAGTTTTACACAACTGAACCGATTACTTGTCCTTTAACAAAGGCAGTAATAAACGTTCATCTTCCTTCTGTCAATTGATCAGTCCACAACTCATTCTTCTCACCACCTTTTGATCCAGAGTTGTTTCGTCTTTTTAAAGAAGCCATATTGAGACTGTTAATCCAAAACCTGTGACATTGAAAAATGTTTTACTGTTGCTGTGCTGTTTACATTTCTGGTGAAATATATGCATCTGTAATATTTCACTTAATCCTACTTGATTTTAAATGGGTGACTTGTGAACATGTTGAGTTAATAATTTGGAAGGAGCAGGTCAATAAAAAAAAGATTAAAACTATGCAACATTTCTCGTATTTAGGTTTTAGTTGCATTTTAGAAAACATACAACTTTTCTGATTGTTTGCTTTATTTTATGTGAATAATTTTACATAGTAATTGCCAGCGATTTTTGTATGGATCTGATCAATAGCTTATACATAGATGTGCAGACTGAAGGGCAGGTGAGACATATTAAATAGCAGAATTCATAAACTGAGGTTCATCTTATTATTTTTTCAGCAGTAGGGGATGCAATAATGAAAACCTTGACCCTGGGGAGCTTCTTTTTTCCTCCCCGCCCCCTTTCTTTCCTCAGAAAGAGGTCAGCAATGCAAATCTTTATCATGAATTAAAACAATTTTAATGCACCCAGAGGGAGCTCACAAGACTACATACCTTGGCTTTATAAGGTCTCTTGGTAATTGTCTGATCAGATATAAAACAAAAGTGTTTATGAAGGTTCATGTGCACATCTCCTGCCAAGACTCTGGCTTTCTGGTAAGTACACTGGTGTTTTTAATATTTTTTAAGGGGTTTATAACTGGCGACATAACATTCATAAGATAAAGAGAGCATATGTTTGCATAAGTGACAGGAAACAATAGTTGTAAGAATTAAGTTGTTGTGGGTTTTAGGTATGAAGAGAAAATAGGAATTTATGTTTAGTAGGGCATTCATTTGCCTGATTACCAATGTTAAGTCTATCCCTCATACATTGATCACAGGTCGTTTATGGTTCCACAGGATGGTTAAAAAAAGAGCAACATAAATTAAAGGAGGTTTTCAGTTTCTTTTATTCAAAAGTTTCCTCATTGTAACGAAAATCATAAATACCAGCCAACTTTAACCTTTAAGATTAAAGTGATTTTTTTCATAGGATTTTGGTTTTATTGAGAAGTAATTTTTGCTGACTGATCTCCATGTAGCGGTTTAGACTCTAAAGTTTATCTTCTAAGCACAAGAAGAGAATTTATATTAGAGCTGAGACTTCCTTTAGTGTTCAGAAGATTTAAAACAAGGTCAGGTAGGACTAGCAATGTCAAAATAATTTCAGGTCGCCTAAGGCGCTCAAACAATTTCCTCTTGGCTTTGAAGTGTTTTCAAACTTTCTTTCTCCTTTTTTTGTTCTTATCTCTTCTAAAATCCTTCTGTCTTTGGCTGATCCCTGTATATGCAGGGTGAAGAACTTTTAGAGGCCACAGTTTATGTAGCACAGGTGTGTAACAACAAGTGTTTGGCATGGCATGTCTACTCATGCTTCCATAAATAAGCATGTGGCAGAATGTAACATGCATTATTAATGCCTACTTGGCCGCACAATGTTGAGGGAGGTTGCTTTGTCAAATGTTTCTCAGTGAAAACTGTGACTTGAGCTACGCAGGCACCATTCAAATTGCAAATTTTGTTTGATTTTGATATTTTTGTTGATATTCTAAAATTGTTACTTCCAAATAAGATAAAGTGTAATGCAGAACACACCAAAGATGTTCATTACAATGACTATCCTAGTCTGGCCATTGTCGTCTTGTGCAATTCCGCTTGAATTAAATCTCGCTTACATCACAGTTTGGACTTTCTCCCCTTCACTTGGATTCTCACCGGTAGATTTTCTACCAGGCCATAAATTACTAACGGACTGAACCTCGTTCGGCTCAGCACTTCTCTCTTTGCAGTGGAGGATAGTTGTTTAAAGCGCAGGCAATTTTGCATAAGCTTCATAGCGTCAAACTGTCACATGTTGGGTACAATTTAAAACGTCACAGTCCATGACTCCAGGAAGCAATAGTTTCTCTATAGCTGAGAGCCAAGACCCTCTGGGAAGCAAATGGTGCAGGACATTAGTCGGATTTTTACCAGGCTAACTTTATCCCCACAAAATACATTGAATCTGTTTGCCCCTTTTTTATGTGATGAATTGATTTCGTGACAAAAATCGTGACAAATGTCAGTTTTTTCCCCCAAAAAAGTAAATACTTAAATAAATGGTTTTGTTGTTTTTGTTGCAGAACTACTGCCTGCATCTTAGCTGAAGTAATGAATTTTAGCTAAAACAAACGCAGTGAAAGACTTATTTTAGAAAATGCTATGTTTTTATACTTAATCACTTTTGCATGTTAAGATTTTCACTTTTTCTTTAGCCCACCATGGTTCATGTTGCTTTGGATGACTGCATGGACAAAAGCTGTTGACATATTCTGTCACAGATCAGCTGTGTTCACAGATTTTTACCTATGATTACATCCTTCTAAACAGAAATTTTGTGTAGGAAAGGTGATTTCTTATCTTTTGGCCAAAAAAAATAATCTTGGTGTTTGGTGGTCATTCCTGCACGAGTGTTCGTCTCCCCGTCACTGCTCCCGCCTCTGCTCACTCACACTCATCCCCTTGCTTAGTGGGGATGAGTGGGTGATTTCTGTTAGGCATGACTACATACAATAATCAAAACACTGACTGATTAGAGTGAGTCAGGAATATCTGTCCATAAAGGCAATAAGACAAGAAGGAATTCTTCTTGTAGTCATTAAGCTGGTGTGGAAATGCTCTGAGCAACGAGTACCGTACTTAAATGGTTGTTCTTCAGTGTTAAACTTTTCTTAAATAGAGTTTGGTTTATATGGTGCTGTCTACCCTGAGAAGTGTTTGATATTGTATTCCAATGTTGCTAATGGTAGTTTAAAGAATTTAACCACATTCGAGTAGATTTGTAACATGCTTTTTAAAAGATGTAGTACACATAAGTTTTCTTTATTATATGTAGGTGCATGATGAATAAAAATTGATCTAATTCATATGTAATATACTGAAAGTTCAGAATACTTTCATAAGGTGTAAGTGTCATCTATACAGACCAGTTTTTTTTGTCTGAAATCAGCTTATTGCCCCCATTATGTATGTATGAGCAGGGTTAGTAGAAGACCTACACCTTTTTAGTGAAAAGAAAAAACCCAATCAAAATGTTTTTGTTGTGCAAGTAAAGTGGTGTTGCAATTCCTTCTTATAATGTCAAGTTAGATCTACTTTGCCATTTGTTTGGTTCCATCTACTGCATACATTATAGCCAGTATTTGGCTCACTCATCTTCTTTTTAGCAGGTTGCAAAGTTTAAAGGTGAAAACCTGCTTTGAAGGTCAATGTGGGGGTGAATCCAGAAGGAAACGTCTGTTACAATTCATCTCTAAGGTTTCCAGCCTCTCCTCAGTATCTAGTCAGCTTTATATTTACTTATTTTTCTAGCATCAAAACTCTAAGGCTTATTTACTGTTTATTTACATTCTTTGTAACTAGAGTTATGCAGTAATGAGTTATATCTACTCATTCTCATTTACTTCAGTAACTTTTTGAAAAAGAAAAATACTTCTAATGGTAGTTATGTTGCACCATACCTTCTACTTTTACTTGAATAATATTATTTTGAAGTAATGCTTACTTGAGCACAAAATATAGCTCCTCTAACTTTTCACTGAGTGAAAACAAGCACATTTCAAGCAGACATTCACAGACAGACACCCACACAATTTATGATAAAGTGAGACTTATATATACACAAGCTGGCCTGTTCAAATTTTGTTTACTGTCCTGAGCATGGTGTGTCATTTGGAAGGCAAGAGAATGTGCAGTATACAGAATATCTATAATAAATTTGCACTGTTCAAATTTATTATAGATATAATATAAATTATATATTATATCTATAATATATAATTCAAACATCCATTTTCAAACATCCATTTTTGAAAATACCAGAATTTGGTATTTTCTGTAAAAAGAGCAGGTCAAATGCTTTGATAAAAAACTCAAAATGAATGTAACATTAATGTCCATAATTGTATGTAAACTTCTGTAGAGAATCATATTAATGTCTGTGTGTGAGAGCTATTTTAAGTTGTTTCTATTTTACGTTTCTATTTCATAGAAACGTAAAATACGTTTCTATGAAAACGTATTTTTCTATTTCATAGAAACGTAAAATAGAAACATTTTATGTTTCTATTTGTTTGATAACATAAGCTGTAAAAAAGCAGTCAACACATCACAAGAAATTACTCAGCACTGACTCAATACTTATGTTTTGCTCTTGGTTGAGTAGATGTTTGACATATTTTTTTTCTTGCTTATTAAAGTAGCACTATTATGTAAAGTTGATTTTTTTTTTCATCTTTACATCATGTGACACTGTTATTCCCTCATCAAAAACATACCATACATGATTATTTCATTCATGTTTGAGAAATTCTTTGATCTTCCCAGGTAGCCATTCTGGGTGCTGAAATGCATGGCATCCCTGTGCTTGTTTGTTGGCTAGGCTTTATCACACATGAATATAACGAAATGTCATTAAGTGGGATTTTACAGTTAAAGTAAATATTAGCATGGCTACTTAGATTGGAAAGCAATTTGTAAATTGGGAAGCTTTATCAGCTTTTATTAGAAAATTTGTGCCAGCATTATGAGGATTCTATAATTATAACACAAGTAACAAATGGAAACATATTAGTAGGCACAGGCTGATCATTCAGTCACCCTGAGGCAACTGTATTAAAAATAGCTTTCTATTTTAAATCATATAATTAAGTCTGGTGATTAAGTATTTTAATTATAGTTTGATGAGTTTATGATAAAGCTCTTGCATGAAAAAGGTGCCTACTTTTTACATTGTGCCTAATTTGTTACACATAATAAAAAATTTATCAAATATAATTTGGAATTGATGTAGTTATGTTTGAAAATGTGGCCACATCAAGAGCATTCCATAATGCATTGATTGTATGAAATGCAGGATTACCTGCTCTATCTACTATCTTTTTTTTTTTTTTTGCTCAGAGTTACAGGCAAGCTGCTGGTTATTTTACTATTATTAATTAAAGACATTAAAAACACATCATAAAAGAAAAACAAATTGCTGATATCTGCTGTGCTGCTTCTAGGTCTCTACTGAATTGGCTTATTAGATATCAATGTAAGTTCATTTGTACAGCACATTTCAGCAACAAGGCAGTTCAAAGTGTTTTACATGACAAAAACATGGCACAACAAACAAACAATAAAAACATTACATTACTGTGACAAAATGAAGAGAAGTAATTTAAAGTTTCAATTCATATTAGAATTGATCTATGTCCACTTATAATTATTATTCTGTGGTTTTTAGCCATGATTTAAGGAAACTGGGCATTTCAGGACACATTTTAACCAGTAATAGTTGGAGTCACATTTCTTTTCTTCTTTTACTTTAGAAGTTAGAAGCCAAACATTTCATTTCCTATCTCGTACTATGAGGTAATTACCACAGCCCAGCTGGGTATTATTGCTGACAAGCCCATACATTTATGACTGCAGTGTACCTATCCTCTGATAGTGATCATGATATGAATGTCTTTTTGTCTGTCTTTTAGATTCTATAAGCCAACACAGATTGATTTTTCCCAATGCAATTTTGTGTAAAGCATTATTTTATGTAATTTTTGGGTCTGCAGCTATATAGTGTTAATGATTCACAGTGTAATGCTAAGTCATTCAGATATCTATCTCCATTCATCTAGAAGTATGCTTCAGGTGTTGTCTATCCATGTGTTTCAATTTGAATTTGAGACTTTAGTTTCATCATTTTGTATTATGCTTCCGATTGACATTAGCTTCCGATTGAATGTGTGTGTATAGACGAATGACTGAATGTGGTGTGAAGCACTTTTGGGTGCTTTGGACTTGATAAAACGCCATAGAAGTACAGGTCATTCGTGCTTATATTTAAATTAGCATTTGAGACTTTAGTTCCATCATGTTTTATTAAAATGTTCCCCATTGACAGTCTTATATTATTCTGTACAAGATCTGACATTGGGATAATTTTGTGTGTGTGTGTGTGTGTGTGTGTGTGTGCATGTGTATGGGAATCACAAATGTCTGTATGTGTAGGGGTGCGGGTGTGTGTGTCTGCAGATGAAACACATTAATGAGCAGAGGCTATGATATGATCAGAGATATGCCAGTCTCAAGAGCAGATGTTGCCCAACCTCCCATCTCTGCTCTGTGCTGATCATATTAAGCAGACAAGAGGTTTCTGCATATGTCTCTATCTTTCCGTTTCCATTCTTGCTTATGTGTGATGAGAAAAAGAGAGAGAGAGCAGTGGGAAGCAGTAGAGATGAAGAATCCTTCCTAGACTTGCGGGAGGCCAGGAAAAAGTGTGTACAATGCAAAAAAGAAAAAAGAAATCCAACTGGGATGGGATAACTTCAAATGAAGCCAAAACATGATTGTTTTCTTTTCTTCCTACAATAGACTTATACTACTCTTAGGGTAATTTAGTCTTAAGAACATAAGGTTTTTGACTAGTTTATAAAAGACTGTGCTTTTATAAACACAGTCTTTAAGTCTGCACAATTAAATAAAGTATGTACAAGACGACAAAAGAAGTCAATTTTTAGTGAAAACATTAGCGAATATATATTAATATTTTATTTAGATGTGTATTGACTACCTTATGCGTACATCCAAAAAGTTCTTTCATGTATAGCAAGGATATACTGTGACTTTAAAAAATAGTTTAATTTCAATGTGGAACGCAGACAATGCAAAGAAATCCAAACCCTGTTGGTCCACAGTTATGACTGCAGCCTGCAGGTGTACTGATCAGAGAATTAGTAGGTAATTTCATAATAATTTCTTCAATTACAGAAGGAATCACTTCAACATCCAACTTAATATTTAAGAATTAAAAAGTTTGAATTTTCTGTTATGTGTTAAATTGTTAAATCATTCATGTACTGCAGCTATAAAGCCTTATGATGCATTTACTGTTGCAAGTAACCACTTAACATTTACATCAAGATCAGAAGTGGCATCATTCTCCATGTAAAAGAGCAGTATTTCTTACAGAGATCTGCAGCTTAACAGAAAATCTCTATAATTAAAAAGAAATATTATAGTTGACATTGTAACATCTGAGTATCTTAAATTAGTGTTCTGCAAAGTTAACATGATTAGCCTGATAAGTGGAGTCAGCAAATAAATTCAGTGTTTATTCCCTGCAGAATTCTTAGACCCCTAATTAGCTGGTTTTCAAAATGATTGCTTAAATTTCATAATTATGTATGCCCTACTACAGAGCGAGTTGAACTCTTCAAAGGAACAGAGGAACTTTGCTGTAATACCGTCATCTTCCTTTTATTTGCTAAAGTCTAACTTAAGGTGTGGCCAGTTGGGTTAAAGCCAACATTCCTACATGGAAAATAATTTTATATCTAGAAGCTTCTTACACCTTTTCTTTTTCCCTCTAACTTCATCTTCAACACCTTTATGTATGTAATTATTTAACTTTAAGCCTTCTTTCGGGGGGGGAAAAAAACAAGCCCCACCAGACAGTTTTGTCAGTTCAACCCAGTAGACTTTATTTGTAATGCATTCTCCGATTGGTAAATATCAGCTTATTATAGGTGCAGTGCAGCAAAGAGCAAGAGGGAGGAAGTGAGCAGCGCATACAAGCATGATTGACAGTGCTACCATGTTTCTCCTTCCTCTGTTTGGTTGTTTTTGACTGGGAAGCGGTGTACTTCTGCAGATGGCAGTAGGACCACATAATCTCTTTTCACAGATTATCACATACAAATATTAACAAATATTAAAACATATATTTCTTTATAAAAGTTACCTACTGCAACTTTAGAAAAAGTTGTGATATAGCAGTGGCTCATATTATGTTTTCCTTTTTCATCTTTTGACTTTTAATTGTGTTTCTATTTTTGTTACATGTACTGCTTTTCAAATAGTTTGCTGGGTTTGTTTGGATATGTTCTGCTCTAACAATTACTGTCGTAAAATGTTGCCTGCTTATCTCCCCACCCCCAAGACTATTCAAAGTGTAGGCATCACAGATGTTTAGGCAGCAGCAAAACACAATTGCATATTTCAGTAAAATATACAAATATGTAATATAAAGCATATTCTAAACCCACTTTAGCCAGCTGTTTGGTGGCATAGAATGGACTAAGCAGTGATGGTAAAAGAAAAAGTAAATCATTGTGTCTTTAGGTGGCGTAATCCCCAGCATATCACTGAATAAGAATTTCAGCTTCCTGGGTATAAAACTGTTATCTAGGACTTTCCATCTATATTATCATCTGGAAGAGCTTCTTTGTGTATTTTTTCCCACATTTAGTGTTTGCTTGAAAGGCTTTATGTAACTGCATTCACTTTGTTGTTTGTGTGCCAGTTAAATGCACTAACTAAAAGGAAAAAAAGAAAAAACAAACAGCTAATGGATTTTTCCTGGGATCCATCAGCTTTTAAATTGTTAGCAACATTGCATAAAGGCAAAATGACCAAATTGTTTCTCTGGTCATTTTGTGTTCCACATGTTTCTGTCAGTGAGTTGTTATCAAAATGACCCTTTCCTTTTCCATTAATTTGATCTTTTCTGCTAATGCTAGATCTGGTTATTAATATTTAGCTATGAACATTTATTTATTTATTTTTATTTGATAAGGTGTTATACTTTCCAAAATGGCATGGATATGAAAGCAACTCATGCATACATCCATTGCATACATACACTTGAGAGTAGAAAAACAGTGAGTTTGATAGCAGTGGACTATTCCCATCAGATAGTCTGGTGCCCTTAGAGAGAATGTGCAGCAGCAGGGTATTCCCCTGGGTTCCAACAGCTAGTTGTTTTCATAAGCCCCATAACCAATGCCTTGCATTTTTATCTTTCTTAACATACTCTTTATTGATAACTGTGATTACAACTTTTATTTCCTTCTTTTTAAAATTTTCCACACACTGAATCCTGGAGGATTCAGGAATAATGACATTCTGGATTGAACAATCTGGAATCAGGAACGGAAAGATATGAGTGTGGGTGTAATGATCTTTTAGACCTTTGTGAGTATCGCTTTGTTGTCTAGGAGTGGGGTGGGCTGCTTCAAATTGGCCATTGATTTTAGGCGTGTGGAGCCTTGGCACCCACACAAACATGCGCGCACACAAACACAGGGAGCTTGAGACGCTCGGTGAGGTTTAGCAGAGCCTGTCTCATCTTCCCTGTCTATCCTTTAAGCTGTGAACTGCTTTCTCACTAAATGCATGGTGGGCTGCTGGGCTGCCCTGGCAGCATGACAATAAGACTTGCAAGAGTCTTGCAGCAATATCTCTCTGTGGGGTTTTCACCTCTCCAATACTTCTACTCAGGCAAACTTTGGTTTCTGCATTCTGTGGTTACAGTCTAATGGTCTCACAATACATAACTGTGGACAGTGCAATGATGCTATCAACTACACACCGTTCTTGGTTCATGCACAGTTTGCATACCTTTTATGTTCAGTCTGAGTGAAAATTTGTCTCAGTAATGTTTTCTATGGATGTTATTCAAGATTATTTTTAGGTTGATCCCGTTATTACAAATTTATTCCTCCCCATGATACTTGTTTTCACACTTCACTTTTAAACATCTCTGTCTCTCAACTGCCACAAGCCAAATGGCCAGTGTCCATGTACAGTTCCAGCTTTATAAAGCTGAAAAAAAGAAGACATATTTTAAAAGAGTGGACTCATTATTGCGTAGACCTTCACAAAAAATGAAAGAGGATTTAATGAGCAATTAGATCAAACATGCTACAGAAGCTGTTATGCACTCCCATTAAATCAAACACCGGAGCGCTGAATTTATTTTCAGCTGATGTCTAATCAATTGGTCCAAGCAGCAACTAGCAGTTGCTCTGTGATGAGGTAAAGGTTTACCCTAGTTTAGAGAGATTAATTTGGGTGTTTTCACCAGTCTGGACACTGAGAGGTTTTGAGATTCTGCTCTCCATTTTTACATGTTTGCATGTTTAGAGATGTTGATGCAGCAATAGAGAAAAATTGAGGGAAATTTAGTTCTTCTTTTTTCTTCCCACACCTAATCTCCCCCTCCCCCATGTACCCCGGAGGGGAAAGGAGCCTCGTCAAGGCTCTGTCATGAATTTTTAACAAACCAGTCAGCCTGCCCTCTTGAGGAGTGTATATATTCTTGCAGATTTCCATGTGCATTTTCATACACTATCACTGAGGGAAAAGGGGAATTTTATAAACATTACCTCCCAATGCTATCTGTTATTGTCATACAAAATCTGCAAAAATGATGTATGAAGTGCTAAATGGCTTTAAACAACTTTTTTATTTATGCTCAACTAAACAGCGTGGCGATGTTTCTTGATACTTCAAGTTTCTGACTTGAAGTATCAACTTCAAGTCAGAAACATACTTGAAGTTGATACTTGAATTACCTACTCTATATATATATATATATATATATATATATATATATATATATATATATATATATATAATCACACAGGCCTTCCTTTGATTTCTTAACATAATATTTTTCTCTAGTCCT
>CAEFZX010016150.1:0-63470 GCA_903066825.1 Alfaro cultratus | reverse complement strand
ACAATAGGCCTTCGCAGCGCTTTGCTGCTCGGGCCTAATAAAACAGTACAGATACAATAGGCCTTCGCAGCGCTTTGCTGCTCGGGCCTAATAAAAGACCTTTAAAATCACTCCTGTCCATTTTTCCCCTATTTTGAACTTCAATAATTCACCAGCCTGGAAAAACATCAGGACATTTGGTTAGACCGCAGCAATCAAAATTTGGCATTTGCTATTAACCATGTTTAGTTTCTGTAACCTGCCTGTCCTCTCAAACAGCTTTCAGATAAAAGTTAATGGCTTTCATCTGCGGGGGAGATGTTTCCATGGTCACACCAACACAAAAAGGTCTCAGAGGTGATTTCAAGCTGTTTATTGAAGCTGTAGCTTCTCATAGTACATCATTACTGCCTTAATAGCACTCAGTGAGAGAACAGAGATTCCTAAAAAGCTTATTGATGCAGCAATGATAACAACCATGCTCATGTGCTCTGCCCCTGAAAGAGAGAGAAATAAGTTTACCCAAAACACAGAACATTAGGAACATTTATTGTAAGTATGACTTGCTAATTAAAATGTGTCCATTTGAATGCAACAACAAAAAAACCCTACAAATTACATCAGGTGATCTTGTTGAAGTTTGTGTCATAATTCATTATGCTAATCTGAGGCGGTAGACTCACAGTCGGACGGATTGCTGGTCTTCACTCTCATGTTGACTGTCAGCGGTCCAGCAGACACAACAGCAGCTTGTTTCTCCTGTTTGTCCGTCTGGCCCGCCGACCTTTTTGGGCGCTGCTGGATGCTGCAGTTCTGAATTTAAATAAGGGTCAGCTGGTTTCTTTTAAAGCGAGGCCACAACACATAAAAAATTAAAGTTTGTAAATCTTCTCCCGTTTCGCAGAAATAAAGGGGGGCAAAAAAATCCTTAGATGATCAGAAGACTTTTAAGAAATTAACAGATGTTTGTTATACAGCATTAGAATAATCATTTCTTCATAAACTGATTTTAAAACCAACTAAAATAAAAACTAGTTTGGTTTTAATATGATTATCCTTTAAAAAGCAGTCAGTTTGACATCTTCAGGATCAAATATTCATATATTTGGCTTGAATAAATATCCGGGAAGTTGTGGCTTGCATAAAGATACGGGCCAATTCCCAGTATGAATGTATGGCAAGATTTTAAATAACTGTGCTTTCAAAGCTGCAAACATGTTTTGACATTCTGTTCTTACAGTTTATCCTCTTCATGATGCTAAAGAATATGTTGCAAACTGACCAGATAACATACCAGTTGTGTTTTGGTACTGGGGTTTGCATTCCAAAGCTCAGAGTCAGAGGTCAATTGTTTGATTTTATCACCACCAAGGTTTTAATACAAGGCTAAGTAAAACCCAGGATGTGGACAGATTAACATGGAGTTGAATACGCCTTATAGTTGATCATAGTTCATAAGGAGAGTGCATTTTATATGAACCAGGGCAAAGCTCTATGCTCAGTGGATCTGATGCCATTATCTGCACAGTCTTACCTGAGTGCAGTCTTCCTTATGCCCACATACGTTGGTCAGGCAGTGGAAGTAGAGCGGTAAGCCTTTGGGCATGTGGAACATCTGGATGGAAAACCTGCTCCTCTGTGCCAGGCCGTTAGCAGAGAGCCACTGGAACGTGTTGTCAGTGGGACAGCTGAAGGGAAGCAGTGGAACAAACAGTCTCCTTAAAATCTACAGTAAGTAAATATAAAAAAAAAAACACTATACACGAGGTAACCTTAAATTAATCTTATAGTGCCTCGCAAAAGTATTTACACCAATTTGTGCTTGCAATGTTAAATTGTTCAAATTTAAAAGTATTTTGTTGGATTTCTTTTTCAATAATTTATGTAATGGGACCAAGAGAAATTAATGTACAACTGAGGTACATGCGGATGATGCATTATAAAATTTTTAAGAAGCGGGGCATGCTTTTGTCTCCCAAATAAATTCTGGTGTAACCAACTGTGTAGAATGCAATCTCACTGTATAATCAAGCTGTTCTGTGAAGGAGTTAAAGTGTTAGTTAGATAAACAGCAAGCAGGCCAGGGCGAAAGTTGTGGAGAAATTGAAAGTATGATTAGCTAATAAAAGGTTATCCAAAACTTAACATCTTACAGAGAAAGGTTTACCATCTGAAGATGGAAAAACACATGTGAACCTTCAAGCGAAAGCTTTACACCTCATGTGTCAGGCTGGGAAAAGAGAAAATTAATCAGAGGCAGCAAAGAGGAAAACCAACACTGAATGTTTTGGGGTACAAACAGAGCTCTGTGTCTGGAAGGAAACCAGTGACCCTCCTCACTGTTATGCTGTGGAGGCTTTTCTTCTGATTTGAGTTTGAACAATGTTGTAGAGACTAATGAGCAAAAATGTCAGCCTCCGTATGTAGCAACCTGCAGTCTTGTCAGTGACACAGCAGTAGTCCACCAGCCACTCCACCGGCGCTAGGATAAGGTAGCGTTTTGGCCATATCAAAATTGGTTTTGATACTGATCATTTTCAGATTTCCAAATAAAAACAGAAGAAGAAGAAGAAAAAAAAACAAACGTACCCATCTTCAAGAAAGACAGCCTGGACTGTGTCTTGTGGGTCGGTGCTCTCGGTGGCCCAGCAGGACTCCACCTGCAGCAGCACATCCGGGGCAAATGAGCGGTTGGTCTCCAGAGCCACCTGGAAGTACAAGGTGTCCTCATGTCCCAGCTCTACGGGATCCGCGTAAGCACGGCCGTAAGACTCGTCCTTAAACAAGTACATGGTCAGACCCAGAAGTACCGATGAGTTAAACTCCACCAGGGAGAGTGAGGACAGCCTGAAACCAAACAAACAGCACACCCAAACTCATTTATTCCAACTGATTTGATCTTACAAAATTAGGAGAACACTAGGACGTGTTCCTCACCATTCCATGTTGGCAACGACTTGAGCATTTCGGACATAGTGTCGAGGGTAGATGCACTTCCAGACAACCTTGAGATCTCGCCGGCTGATTGTATGCTCTTTACTCAGACTGATGCTCAGAGTATTTTGGAGCACGACGTGGGTTTTATTCCCCTGGATACATACACGCACACACACTTCTATGCAAACCATTTAAAAACATCCCCCAAAAAAGCAGAATTTGCAGGTTAATGTACACACTTTCCATCATTGAACAATTAAAATGAAACAAATTCGAAAACAAATGCAGTGGCTACAGCAGCATTTTCTTCTGAAATGCAAGTTAGTTTGACCTTTTTCTCCATTCCACACCCTGGTGGATGCCGTGAGGTGTTGAAGTGGTACACAACCTCCGTCTCATTCACTGGACACTGGCCGTCGTTCAGTTTCAACTCAAGCTTCCCCCCAAACAGAGAGGTCAGGTAGGCCTTTGCTATTCCACCCATCATAACTCTCTCCAGACACTGGCTGAAAAGTCCTTTATCTGTTTGAGACAAGAGATGCTGCAGTTTTTAGCAGGACTTTGATGTCAGCTCAACAAAAAACTGGTCAGAGCTCTGAACTGTAAAGTCTGTAATATATTCAGCAGTTTACAGTGTTCAGCGCATCGTGCAGACTGACAGGTAAGTCAAAGGTTTTCCACCGGTGTATAATCTTTATTGCAACACCATGGACTTTTAAACCTTCCTGGATTGATGGATAGCAACAATTTCTCCTCTTTTGAAACCTGTTTAACCCAGAACTGCAAAGTACCAAAAATTCTGTGTGAAGACTTTAAACTATCCATTATAAGTATCTGTCATGAGTCAAACCTTCCCTTTAAATATCAGTCAAGAGTTGGACCCATTTCAAATGAAAAGGAAAGTGTTTTTAGAAACACACCAGGAGTGCTGCTTTGTACCTTTGCAGACTGGATGTGAAGCTGCAGGCAGACGTAGAAAAGAGCCGACGTCATAGTAACCGTCCTGGCAGACGCACCTGTATGAGCCAAGAGTGTTGACGCACACAGAATTACGGGGACAGAAAGGTTGCATGGACGCACACAAGTTTGAACCTGAAAATACAAAGCAAATCTCAAAAATTGGTTTGATTGAGAATAACATCTTATACGTGAGACTAAGGTAAGCACTATGACATCACTTACCATCCCAGTAAATGACTCCGTTCTCTACACTGATGTCAGACATGTTGAGAGAGCTAATGTGTCTGAGCTGGTCGTCAACTGGCAAGTCAACGTTTTTTGTGTTGGAGGCATCAAAGGACCTAAAAAGAACTGCTGTCCTTGCTGGCTCATCTGCAGGTCCCAGAAAATCCAGCTGAATGCGGGCTGGTGGCTCGTAGTCCTTCAACAGTTCCTCCAGCTTAAAGGACACACACACAATCCTTCAATTACACCAGAACCATTTTAGTTTGTTGCATATGTATGAAAAATGCTGCTTAAAGCAATCATGTGTCTTGGGTACAATAATTTATAAACTATAAAGTTCCTTGCCAATGTATTCAGAACCTTTAAACTTTTATTTTAGCATATACAGATAGATGCTGAACTTTTCAGATTTTAGTTTGTAAAAGAAAGATTTAAAAACTACATTTCATTTGGTTTCCACTTCATAAAGTTGTACTACTCTGTGTTGGTCTATCAAATAAAATCTTAGGAGCTTAATTTTGTGCAGTTCAGAAACATGATAAAGTTCAAGAGGTATGAATAATTTACAATCAATACTATCAAAACCAATACCCAACAGTTATTTATAAGTCTATTAGCTGTAAATATCATGTACATGTAAATATCTGACAAGGCATCACCTCAACAACATATTTGACTATAGTAAATTTAACTAAAACACACAAACCTTTTTGTATATTTTCTAAGTTACATATTTGTCTCACCTTAGTCTTTAAAATCTGATCCAGCTTGGCTCTAGATTCTGACGGGTCATTCTGTTGATCATCAGGCAGAGACCAGGGAACGACCATCTTAAGACCAATGTTGTTGAAGTCAAACTGCAGCTCTACACAGGGGCCAAAGTAGAAAGTTAGCTTTTATTTCTAAACACATTGTCTACCTTGACAGGGTTGATGACACCTACAACTGACCATTGTTGTGAGGGGATTCAATGGCCCTCACATCAATCTTGAACGTTGAATTGACTCCTTCAAAACCCAAACGGGACGGTTCAGACTCCCACAGGCCGTTGCACTCCTCCCATATGTCCAGGATGTAGGCTTTTCCTGCCTCCAGGCCTGGAAGAGGCAACTTGTTGTTGAACACACGGCTGCTCTCGATGACAGAGCTGTTCTCCAGGGAGAGCTCGTATATGTAGGCCACCCCCTGCTGATTAGGGAGGCTAGGTGTCCACACAACTGTGGAGTCACTGGCACGATACCTGAGCTCCGACACACCGCCAGGTCCTGGACAGACAGATTATTTACCATTTGCCACAAACATAAATAACAAAAACGCAAAAAGTGAGTTGCGCCACCTGAATACAGAGGGTGGGAATACAACAGAATGTCAGATGCTCAGATTTGTGTTACCTGTTTGAGCTGTGATTGTCCTCACACTCATGAGCACGTTATCACCACACACCGCCGCCACCTTGGCTTGGTACTTCTGGCATGGCAGAAGCCCCGTCACAGTGTGCGTGGTCAAGAGTGTGGTGCCCTTCAGCGCCCCCTCATGGTAAACTCTGAACATGGAGATGGACGAGGTGTTCTTTACCTCCCAGCTTAGAGTGTAATTGTTGGGCACAAACAAAGTCTGGTGCAAGAAGTAAATGTTGGAGAAATCTGGCAAGAAGACAGGAACACAGATCAGGTTTTCTGACATCAAAATTATAACTTTTGTGGAGAACTTAATACTGGTTTTTAAATGAAAAACTTAGGATTTCCCTAGAAAGTAAGAGCTTGGTGACAGTTGTGAGTTGATGTATAAAACAATCCTAAACACACTGCCAAAGCTATGTGGCAGTCAAAATATATTAAAATATATTAACCGGCAGTCCGGTTAAAGTTCAGTCTTACCAGAGTTTCCTTCATTCAGGACCATTCTGCTGTAGCGAGACTCCAACCCCAACTGGCAAACAGTCTGCAGGCCAAACTTCAGCCTGACACAGGGTTGCAGGTCGGACAGCGTGAACATGAAGCTGTCGTCAGTCATCCACAACTCTGCCTCCTCTGTGATATGGTCCGTACCATTAAGGTACAAGATCGTGAGGAGGAAGACTGAGTACTTCAGGTTTGCAGGGCAGTCCCACGCCAAGGATATACTGCTGCTGCTCCAGGACGTCACTTCGAAATACTTTGGAACATCTGGGTCTAGTGGAGGCGGGGAAAATTTAATGAAACTGAAATTCCTCAACTTGCATATTAAAATACTGTTCTTTTCAACCGTAAGGTCTACATGTTCATACCTGAAATAGTAGAGAGGCATGTGAAAGAGTAAGTGTTGGCAATCTCCACACAGACCATGTAGCGGGTGCAGGAGTCCAAGGCGGTGAAGCGGTAGTGGTCCAGGGTGGTGTTGTCCTCAAAGAAGGGGTTGTAGGATCCCATTTCAGTGTGGTAAAGGGTCACCGTGTGAGACGAGACATCTTCTGGATTGTTCACCGACCAGGACAACAGTAACATGAAGGGACTCCTGGACTCCAGTTTGATGGGGAAGCGCGACGTATGACCTCAGAGGAGAGAAAATGTTCATTCAAGTGGTTGGCATACAGAGGTCGCATCTAAACTTTTCCACCCCAAAAGCATACTTTAGGGATTGTAGTTGTAACATAACAAAATGTGGAAAACTTCAAGAGGTATTAATATGAACCCATTTTATAAGCTTGACTTTCAAGTCATCATCCTCAAAGTGTTAGTGAAAATTTCTTCATACCAACAGTGAGGAAGAAGTTCTCATCCTGGTGGAGGAACATTGTGCCACTTTCACATGCAAACACCTCAGCAGGTTTGAGCAACTCCAGGAAGCCCTGAAGAACAAATACGCAAGTAAATTTTGTCCCAATGGAAGGAGTGTATAACACTTTATCAATGACATTCATCTTTGAACAAACGTAAGCTTGAATATATGTTAGCAATACCTTGGTCGCATTTGCTGGCTGCTCTAAGGGTTTGTGTTTGCCTGTGATTTTGATCATCTTTGTACCTTAGGGTGAAATTGAGAAGATTCTTACAGGGTACAAATAATTGACAAAAAAAAAAACTTTGGTACTTTGGTTCTTACGTGGGCTGATTGTTAGGGTCCATCTCTGAGTAAAGCCTCCATACTGCAATGCAACCTTGTTTTCTACAACTGGAGACACCGTTACAGAGGTAACTCGCCCTGCTTTTCTCATAAACTTCAATGAAGTGCCGTTGAGCCACAAGTTTCCATTTTGCCTGAAAGAACAAAAAAACTTTAAAAAATCAAGTCTTTATACTTCACAGCAATAACGGTTTCCCTTAAGATTCCTTCTGATTTCTTTACATCTCCTATTCTAAATACAAAGAATGTTTAAAATATTTAATAGTTAAATTATTTTTTCAGGAATTTTGGCTAGATGAAGCTTTAACTTTGATTCAGAAATAGTTTAACAGTTGGACAACTGTTGGTCCGACTATTTTAAAGATAAGATGAAATGTGCAAAATGTTGGTCGTTAATTATAAGGAGGGTTTCATTCATTCTGTGAAGCTAAACAAGACATTGATTTTAGAAGAGAGTACCACTTTAAGCAAACATAATTTATGCACTAACTAAATGTAAATAAATTACTATTTATCAAAATTGATAAAGCTCAAGTTTTGAGAGATACCCATTTCATTTTCAAATCATAAATTAAATTCTTGACAAAAACTCCCAGGAGTATAAATATAGGCGTTTAACAGTAGAAAACATGTACTAAATATATCTTCTATGCAACAACTTTTTTTTTTTTTTTTTTTAATGTTCAGTAGTTCAGTTGCATAAAAAGTTCCAGGTCTAACCTCCATGTAATTTGGATGGGCACAACTTCTTCTAAATCTGTTTTAGAAGAAGTTGAAAAAATAAAGGAAAGGAAAATAAAGGAAAGCTCCTCGTGACGTTTTCACTGCGGACATTTCAACAGTTGAACCGTCACGAGACTGACAAAGACGGAGTTTTAAAAAAAAGAAAGTTTCCCGACCGGTGAGTGCATTTTTCTTTTTTACGTTATGTTGTGTTTTTTATTCGCTACCGAAATTCCTCGTTATGTTTTAATTTATGGCCCATAGTTGGGGGAGAAAAGCTCGTGACAAAACACTGCATGGGAGCACGAGAGCGCTTTCACTGCTGCGTCATGAGGATTTCAGCAGCTAGGAGTTTTGCTACATTTCTGGTGAGAGGAGCTTGTTTTTTTTTACCCGTTTAAAGCGTCCTTCGTGTCCAGCCAGCAAAGTGAGAATAGCATGTCGTAGCATCTTCCTGTATTTAAATAAATGTAGACATTTACCAAGTTATCGTACTCATGCTTAAACAGAAAAGAGTAGGTCCAAACTTACCAAACGAATGAGGCACTAATATAAAAAATATAAAGGAGTATTCCAACGAGTTCCTAAAAAACATTAGAAGACATATTAAACAAAACAAAAAAAATGTTTTGGTACTTAAACTCGCTCTGAATATGAATTTCCTTACATTTTCTTTCTTTTCCGAGTAGTTACCAAACTGCAGGACAGACAGGCTGTTAATAAGAGGCAGGTGTGCAGAGCTGTGCCTCACCTGCTTCAGGTCTTCTGACGTCACTAAAGCAAAAAACGTTTGAGAAAAAAGGAAATATAATAACGGAGCGGTTCTTTGTATCGCTGTCAATGTCGTTCATAAATACCACAACTTTTAATTATAACCTACGATTTTTTTATTTATTTATTTTACTTTGTTTGCTTTGGGGTGTTTGCGGTTTTGTAGCATTATTTGGTCATTATTATTGTTTAAATGTCAATAAATTTATTATCTACAAGACAATATAAAAATTGTAAATATATATATAAAAAATCTTCAGCAATTTTCTATTAAAAAAAAAGTTTGAATAGTCAAAAATTTGCTAGAAAATCTAAAAGTTTCAGAGTAATATCATAAATTTTCTAGAAAAAATTAGGAATGAGTTTCAAAAGTCGAAAACTTTTGACCTTTGAAAGACAGAAATGTTCACTTTCTTTTCTATAAAATGTCTGAGATTAATCTCAAAACATGGGAGTTTTTTTTCTATCTACAGTGGCCCTCACAGATTGTCATAGGCTCTTTGTATAAAGTGCAATAAAGAGTGAAGGTGTAACATGAAAAAATAAGAATAAGTTTAAACAGTTTGAATGTTTTATTTTATTTGCAAATAACACTGTGTTTTCCTTTCTTCATACAGATGACCCCATGGTGACCTCCCAGATTTTCCAGTTTTGTGTTGTGCTACAGGAGACCAATAGATGGCACTGTGTACTTTACTGCAATTTCACTTAAAGCTACACTAAAGGAACCCCCCCCTCCCACCACCAAAAAAGATATCTATAAAATAAAATGTATCTCACTGAAACAGAAAAGGCTTTTGACAGACTTCCAAACCTTGTTTTGTTCCCATAAATCCAAAATATTCCCTTTACCTTGGATGTATGACTGTGATTAGCCTGGATTAAGCAAGTGAAAGGCCAGTGGTCTTCTATTAGTGGTCTTGGATTCCATTTGTTCAGAGTTAATTCAGCGGTCAGAGAAGGCACCTTTTGTCTAAAACATAACCAGGCAAATTACAGTCACGCGCCGCCTGTGAAGAGCTCGAGGATCGCCTCTGCCTCATCTCATAATTCAAGTCAAACCATGATCCAAGCAGCGAGCCGTCCAGAGCTATAAGAAGCTCCGTGGTGCGATTATGGAGAGCCTGCAGTGTCTGCTGCTGCTGACTGCAGTTACTTTAAGGCCTTGCCCTGGAGAGCCGAGGGGAAATGATGATGGCGTCGACCCCATCGGCCTTCTGAGAAATATTTACGGCAGGCTGCTGGTGAGGGCCGAGCCATTCGTCAGGGACTCTGAGCTTAAAGAGCCGAGGCGCCCAGCGGACCCTGCAGTCACACGGCAAACTGAGGGCAGAGCCGGCGCTGATGGGCCTGTGGCGTTTACCAAAAATGGGCAGATCAAGGGCGTTACTGTGGATAAGGCCCACGTATTCTACGGGGTGCGCTATGCAGACCCTCCAGTCGGCGCCTACCGCTGGAAACCCCCGAGACCTGTGAGCCCGTGGTCTGGGGTCTACGATGCGTCGTTCCCTCGGCCAGCATGCATGCAGGTCTGCAGTGGATCCGCCTCTGAGTGTCCTAAGGAGGTGAGAAACGCAAAAGATTTTTGTTCACTGCTGGAGTACTTTTGTGGGGTTTTAGTATCTAAATGCATTTTTCACACTTTCTGAATTTGTTTGCAAAAAAAAAAAAAGTAAGAATGTATGGTAAAACAAATTTTCAAAACTTTTTCCTTATAAAAATCTGAAGTGTGGCACACATTTGTATTCAGATCTTTTTATTTCCCCCAGGTGTGTAAATCTAAGAACCTCCTCAACTTGTTTTGATTCGATTCAAAAATACTTTATTGATCCTAAAATGAAAGTAAATGTTGGTGTATAACATAATAATTCAAGGTTCTTCAAAAGGTGTGGTAGATTCTGATGGCTGTGGGCAGGAAGGATCTCCTGTAGCAGTCTGTATTACAGCACATTTGAAGAATCCTCTGACTGAAGGCACACAGTTTTTCTATGACAGTCATGAAGAAGATGCTCAGGGTTGTCCATAGATATAGTACATATTAATACAAATTAACAGTATACACAACGTTTGCTGTGAAATGTAATATTTATTACGTATTTATAGCAAATACACATAAGTGTTAAACTCAGAAAAAACAAACTACAAGAAGAAAGAGACGGAAAAAAGCAGGAAGAAAGAGTGGACAGAAGGAATACATGTGAATTTGTGTTTATTTTAAAGTACAGTCATTTGCTAGCATAGCAAGAGCTAAATGACCTGCGTCCATAACAGGTCAGCGAGGACTGCCTCTACCTCAACATCTTTGTGCCTTTGGATCTCAACTTCACATCTGCTCTGCGGCGCCCCCTGCCTGTCATGGTGTGGATCCACGGGGGTGACTTCATAGCCGGCTCGGCCTCCAAGCCTGTGTATGACGGACGCTTCATCAGCAACTTCACGCGCACGGTTGTTGTGAACGTGGAGTACCGACTAGGTGAGAAACACTGGTGGTGTTTTAGCACAAGACGTTTCTCCAGAAATGTGTAACACTTTATATGAGCACCAGAAAGCAGGAGAAATGAGTGTCTAATTGGATTAAGTGGCCTTCCAGCAGGCTGGAAATGGAGGCATGTGATCGGATCTTTGGAATTCGAAGGAAATGAGCGTCTTGCCTAAGTTGATTGTGGTTTTGTTTTTTTTGCTGATGATGCAAACTGGTCTCTGGTGGAAGGGGCGTTTGGATTCCTGGTGTCGGGTAAAGATCCTCTGTCCTCTGCTACGGGGAATTACGGGATCCTGGACCAGCAGGCGGCGCTCTTCTGGGTGCAGCAGAACATCGCAGCGTTCGGGGGCGACCCTAGCAAGGCAAGCAAAAATGCACACGAGCAACACACCAATGGTTGCGTTGGGTAGCCTTCCAACATAAAATATTCGTAATACTTAGTGCACTGGAATGCAGTCTTCTGAAATAAAAAGTCACAAATAAGAATTTTTTAAAAGAAATAAACAGGAACTATTCTTTATTGTTCATATTGAAGGTGACTTATTGTGCTTCCTTGAACAGATTAGGCTAGACAAAACATGTTTGTAACATTTATTGCACAAAATCAATCTTAGATAATGAGATTTTAGTCTGCTTAGTTCAGCCTGTGTTGAGCTTCTTTTAGAATTAGCTGATTTAGGGTCTCTGTCACTTTAAATGCAAATAAGCTGCTGCTGGCAATGCTTCCCTCAACTCAACATTTACGCTGACATGTGAAAAAGAGTACAAACAGATGCACAATTCTACAACCGTACCTGTTCGAAAAGCAGAAGTGGAGCCTCCAGCACAGCCAACAAGAATGCAGCAAGTGGTTTCTGGGCTGTAAGTCATCAGCAAAACACTTGTCTTTTCCAGCAGCCATGGTACAGCAGTAAAACCAGCTGACCAAACGTGCTGGAGCTCCTGGGGTTGCTAGGTGACAGTGTGACTTAAAAGGTTTTTGAACCAGCTTGTTTTCCAGACAACATAAAAACATATGGATTGTTTTTTTTTCAGCACTTAGGATGTTTGTAGAAGCAGTTGATACCTGAATGGAAAAACGAAAACGTGCAAAACATGAACTTTGCATAGTCGGTCCCCGTTAAATAAAAAGCAAATAGCCTCTCAAAATCAGAAATTGGCTGAAAACTAAACACAGCATATACAAATAGACACTCTCGCCTCTTTTTGTGGTTAAGGTTACGATATTTGGAGAGAGTGCCGGCGCCCAGTCGGTGAGTCTCCACTTGATGATCCACAGCAGCAAACCTCTGTTCAAACAAGCCGTCCTGCAGAGCCTGCCCTTTTCCATCCCACTCAAGACCAGGTAGGAAACCCACATCTCGAGGTCAGCCGTGCTCTAAAAACAGAATCTGATGCCTTCGCACTTGCTCAAAGGACTCCACGATGCACCTAGCCCTCTGGGCGTCTTTGGCACGCCTCCGGATAACTTTAAGCTGCGGTCTAATTTAGTTTCCCCCTCACATCTCTTTCCCAGACACGACGCCCTGAGGCTGGGGAAAGACTTCGCTGAAGAGACCAACTGCTCGGCGAGCGACTTCGTCTGCCTGCTGTCTCTCGCTCCGCAGGCCGTCCTGGCTGCACAGATGAAAACAAGTAGGGCGCCACAAACCCCCACCCACCCACCCACCACCCAAATTTAGAGCTGCCCACACACTTACATAAGTCAGACAGCAGGACGCGGCGTGTCTATCCGGGAAAGATGATGAAAAGCTTTTATTTATCTTAAGTTAGAGGAAGACAAAATGGGTTAAAGTGAACTTTTAGTCCCTAAAGGAGCTGTTTGATGGGTTTTACTGCCTCACAGCAGAAAATGAATGTCATCTATCTATGGTTGGCAGGTTTATTGATCAGTATCTTTAAATCCGGGATTCTGCTCTGAGACAGTTTTCACATTTACTTTATACTAAAAAAATAGAGAGAAAACTCTCCGTTTTATTAGCCACTTTAGCTGTTTTTTCAAAGCAAATTCAGAACCATACAGGTGTTTCTGGGGTCTTTGTAAAAACATGTTTCTTGTTATATCAGTTATCTTGTTCTATTTATTTGGAAATGGAAAGAGTTTTAAAGTAACTGATGATTAGTTGATTATTTTTGGAGGCTCAAAATGTCAATATTGTGGGAGCTCAATGATAATATGTGGAAGATTTTAGTAGAACGGGAAAATATGAAGCATAAGTCATGAGATTGTTATGAGAAAAGTGGTAAGTTTAGTTATTTGTTTTATTATTGATGTAGATTAAAACAGGCTGTAAGAAAACATCTTTAAAACCCAGTTAACTAATTAATAATCAAACTTGGCGACAGAAACTCAAAATAGTTCCTGTTTTTCCACCAACAAAATGCGCATCTCCCTCCATTGTTTACATTTCTGTCACATAAAGACGTTGGTCACTCGACAAGACGCCTAGAGGAAATACAATTAAATAACAAAAGGAAATAGTAACGCACAGTAACGCAAAGTGATTTTGATGCGTAACTGTAGTCTGACTACTGGATTTGAAATAGCAACGCGTTAGATTACTTGTTACTGAAAATAGTGGTCTGACATCAGCAACAAATATATATTGATGGATTACTAGTGAACTTCATTGATTTTGGTAGTCACGTTTCTCCAAACGATATTTTAATTCTTCTGCTCAGCGTATAATAATTATTGCTTCCTGCTAGGATTGGGCAATAAATCAATATTATCAATTAATAAATTTTCTGTCTTGGAAAATCAAGATTGTTTTTTCCACCAGCGTGCTCGTTGGGCTAATGTAGTTAAGAGTGATAAAGGCAGCCATCTTTAATTTTACAAGCATGTTTTACAGTTTGTATTCAGTTGGATTTTGTATTATAAAAGCAAGTTTTGGGAAATATTTTCTGTCATTTCTCATTTTGAAATCAAGAAAATAAATCTATTGAAATTGGACATCAAATTTGGTATGAAAAAAAAAATTCTGATTTTATTTTTAAGTCATCTTGCTCAGCCATACCTCCTGCTAATAAAAATCTCTTTTTAAAAAAAAATTCAGAACAGTAATGTAGTTAGTTAGCTTAATGTGCCTTTTGTAAGGCTCCTTCCTCTGTTTTGAGAAGCTCCCTTCCAAATCACTATGGTGTTCTTTCCGTTCGCAGGCTCTAAGGTCGTGAACCCGTTCAGGTTCCTGGAGGTTTTCGAGACGTGGGGGCCGCACATCGACGGAGAGCTGATTAAAGAGCAGGCCATCGCTGCCTTCCAGAAGGGCGACTGGCAAAAAGAGAAGGCGTTGCTGCTCGGTGAGACAACAGCAGCAGCAATTTCTAATGTCTTATTATTTTTCATCCTGCTTCCTACTGGACTCCCACAGGTCCTCATTAAAAATCAGTCGATTGCAAGGAACTCTAAAGTCGGTGGTATTCTTTTGGAGTGACAGTGCTGCAACATTTGTTCCTTTGGACTGTTTTCTGCCCTGCAGGAACGACCTCTGAAGAAGGAGTGCTGTTTGTTTACGGCGTCTTCGGCAAGCCAGTGTCTGTTGTGGAGGCCACCGTGTACATCGCGGCCATCTTTAAGCAGCACGCTCTGAGGATCCTGCACAAATACCTGCCGCTCTACAAGGAGGCTGACCGCAGAAACATGCTAACACAGGTAGATGAGGCTCAGCTAAATCCTCTCCGTAAGCCAGGTTCAGTTGGAAACTGGCACAGTTAGAGAAACCTAACTGATTTAACACTGACTGCTTTGGACTTTCCATTTGCATTCTGAAGAAATTTAAAGATAAATCTTTTAGCTAATCCAATTTAGCTGAATCCAATACGAGTAGATTAAATCTAGTTAGAAACAGCATAATAAAATACTGAGATAAAATAGAATCTCTTCCTTTCATTCTGCTTTTAGGGTGTTTTCACACCTGATAGTTCAGTTGACTCGGTTCGATTGGGGACCAAAGATGCAACATTTGTTACATTATCTGCTGCTGCGGTTCTGGTGTCAAACGAACCAAATCCTTTGAAAAACCTGTTCACCTCCTTGCTGCACCAAGAACCACTGAAGCAATGCAAACACCTCTGAAGAAGAGGTTGTAGGATTTCTCCACCAGTCATTTCTCCTGCTAATGCTAGTCTCTCACATTTGTTTTTGCTGTATTTACCCAGAATGCCCTGCGCTGTAGTACGCTTCCTACTTTTGGAGCGGTCTCTGGTCCGCTTGCATCCACATATACATTCGAACTACAACGAAATTCACTTCAACCGAACCAAAACCTGGGTATTTTAGGCGGACCGGAGTTCAAGTTTTTTGCTCCACATCAGAGTTCGGTTGCATATTTACACCTCCCCAAATAAACCAGACTTTCTAGGCATAAAGACTGGAGTTGGATTAAAGCGGCCTAAACGGGGCTGGTGTGAATGCACCCTTGGAAACTCTCGGAACCACAAAGAAACCAGCAGAATGAGAGCACTGTGTTTTGATGAAAACATGCTGAACTATGCCTTGCAAATGTTTCAATGTCTTGAAAATCTTTGCATTTTAATCCCAAACGTCAGTGTATTTTATTGGGATTTTATACAACACAAAGTGATGCAGGTTGATTGTGTCACAGCACATGGTGAACCTCCATCCCCGTCTTGTTACTGAGAAGAAAAAGCAGTGATCAGTTGTTCTCTTTTGCTGCTAAAATAAAGTAAAAACTTACAGCATTCTCCAGTAGTCATCAGTTCGGACTGTCTGAAAATGGCCTGCAGTGGGCGCTGTAGCTCCAGCTCTGCCTCTCCAACATCTCTAACCTTGAGTGACAGGCTGTGCTTTTCCCCCTCTCCATCATTTGCATGGATGAAGCAGGCAGACCACCTGAAGCCAGATCGGCTGTCTGCTTAAGATGCAACCCTGACTGCTGCGCTAAACAGGGACTCCATTCTCATGCGGGTCCTTGGTGACGGGTGGGATCAGCTGTGGAATCACAGATCAAGACCACGGCCTCACCAGAAGAGGAGGCACTCACTGTCACTACCAGAAGAGAGTTGGATAAAGACGCGGTGTTTCAGAAGCGTCCAAAGTCCGTGAAATTAGTAGCTTTTATTCAAGTATTTTCAACTCAGATTATTTAAGTCAAGTACAGCAGAAGAAGACAGAGATGTAATGCAGAGTCCATTTTAGTTCCAAATTCATCTTGAATGAATTCAGTTTAACCTAAACCAATTATATGGTAAGATTTAAGATTCAGATTTATGTAGCAATGATTTTCAGTGAATATGAATCATCATCAATTATGTTGTGTTTTTTAGCAATTCAGTTCAAAAAGTTAAACTTGTTATGTACATCCATTGTTCAGACTGATAATTTCCACAGTTATTTCTACTCATTTTGATGACTGAGAAGCCATGTGGTCAAAAATCCTTGGCTGACTGCAAAACAGCTAGAGCTAGGCCTGCAGGTGAAAGCCTCCATCCCATAAACTGCAAGAGGTAAATGACTTGACCCAAAAGCAAAACAACCCAGCAACACTTTAATCACAGCTAACAATTTTACTCTGCGGAGCGACTAATAGAACCTGGAACCATTCGGGCCAATGGATGAGCAGCAGCGTGTCTGGAAGAGGAAGAATGGTACGATCACAAGCAGCTTGACTGAATGAGCACTAAGTTGATCATTTAACCCTTTCATGCATGAATCCTGGTCAGGATTTTTTTTTCCAAAGTGTTTTTAATTTTCTTTATTCATAAAAAATGAAAAGGTGTGAATTATTTTTTTTTTTGTAAAAGCGCTAGCATAGCTCGGTAGCACAGCTTACTCACTTGGATCGCTGGCTTTTGTTGATTCAATAGCTTTAGCATTAATAATCATAACATGGGGATAAATAGCTAAATATGTTAGACAGATATTTTCACTTACTGCTCTTCTGTCACTGCCAGAAGCCAGGCTGAGGTCTAAACTGTCTGTGCTTCGTCATGGCTACAGCACTGTTGGAATGTGATTGGCTGAAACATAGGTTACCCCAACGTGGGGGTCTGCTCATATGGCTGAAACAAGGAAGCTATCTGATTGGTTGCTGATTATCCAATCAGATACACCATCTATTAAAAAAAGACATTTTTGGATTGAGACCTGAGGGGAGTCTCAAAATGCAGCGCAACTCACAGGCCAGAAGCAGCTTGTAAATCAAGATATATTTGTTTTTGCATCAAAAATACAAGTGTGAATCTCATTCTGTGCATTTGTGAATTATGAGACTGTTTTAGCTCCATAGCAGTTAGTCTCAAAACTCCTCGTTCACTCGTAAACAGACCTGTGCGTAAACACAGTTTTGTGTGTGTATCAGGTGATTCATGCGTACTTATTTAAGATTTGTAGGCGTAGGAGAAAGTTTGAATTCGTAATTATCAGATTTGTGAGGTTGAAGTTAAAAAATTTATGCGTAGAAATTTAACGTTTGTAGAAACTGTAATTGTGTGTATGTGTGCACTTTTGTTTTGTATTAGTAATTTCTTCATATTTGTGTATGCATTTGACCACATATTTACAAATACCCGGAGTTATGCACAAATTTTCTTTATCAACGGTTTACTAATCATGCTTCACAGAAACAACTGTCCAAAGTTACACACAAAGATGCTTACACGGATTACAAATCCAGTATAACACACAGGCATTTTGAGACTATTTTCACTCCATACTGTCTGTCCATCAATCACACTGACAGCCGCAGCAGGACATAACTGCAGAAAGTTACCACTAAGAGCTAATGATGCTCATCATAAAGGAGTAATCTTGAATTAAATATGGCATTATGTATTTTGTACAGTTTATAAATTATGTTAGGCTGCTTAATTTCTTCATTTGACCAACATCTCTACCTCTCAGCCTTATGTCTACTTCGATCACATCTCCTCCCCTATGTAATCCAGCATTTTCTGTGTAAGAAGCAGTGAGATGGTCATGTCTCATCTGCGCATATAAGCCCAGTCCGTGTGATGGACCTTGATGTTCTTTAGCTTTAAGGCTCAGACAGAGTCAGTTTTCCACTGGAAGAAGTTTTGTTTCTCAGAAAGACGAGACTTCTATCTCAAAGCTGCATACTTTATGTCTTCAGAGACCCGAGCACATCAATTAATCACGATTTCGGTACCGAAATGATGCCCCGACTTTACACAGCCCGACAAAATATGCATTTCTATTATTCAGTCACACTTGGCTGGTCAGTAAGGACGCTGGAGCTGCAGCCAGAGCTGGCCCCACTGCATACTCCTCATGTTAATGTGAATAAAGGACACTTCTCCACAGGAACTGGGGTCAGCACTTACTCACTCGCTAGAATATGCATTTGAACGCCATGAACCAAGTGTGACGGACTTTAAAAACTATCTCTACATTATTAGACATATTTTATTCCTTGTCATGCGTTCTTGCCTAATTTTGACTGCAGCATCCGATTTGAGTTATGGGATATTCTGTACCAGACACACTATGTAATACTTAGAAATGATTTCCAAATGATATATAGAATAAAAGTTGAGAAGGGGAAGGCAACGTCTGTAGCCTGCAAACGTTGGATCCAACACCCGCCCTCCATTTTCCTCAACACACCTAGACAAAAACTAGCAACCAGCTAACAAACATGCCACATACTGTTTTTGCATGACAAAAAGTAAATCTTTAGAGCTCTACCAGTTACAGTTGGGTCCCTTGGTAAGGTTTTACTTCCACTTCACAATAAGTCATTGCAATGTTGGTCTGTTTCAGAAAATCCACTTAAACTGCTTTGAAGTTGTAATTGTAATACACTGTATGTTAGCATGGATGAGAAGTTTTCTGTGCGAGAGTCACTGCCACTCGAAGGCAGAGGGGGAGTTGTTACATAACGCCGCATACCCACTTGATATCAGAATTCAGGTGCAGAATGTGCCTGTTCTGAGTTATTACATTTCATCTTGAGACAGTTTGGAGCAGACATGAGCCTAATATGAGAAAAGAGAGAGGGTGTTTGTTTGTGTGTGTGTGTGTGGGTTTGTGTTTGTTTTTTTTACTTTTTACAGGAAGCCTGTTTGTGTTCAGGTGTGAGATGTGCAGCTGTGTGGGCGCAAGTCGCACACTGCCCAAAAAGACACACTGGTTTCCAGGTAACAGGCAGGAGAGAGGAAGTCTGGTTTCACTTCTGTTGCTTTCCTTTAGGCAAGAGGGAACACCCGATTTTTATTTTTTATCTCTTTGTCCCAAGCTCATCTTCCTGTGGAAATCCCACTAATTAGTTCTGCTCACACTGTAGTCTGTGGGACCTTTAAAGAGCAGTGATGCTTAAACTGATGGACTTTTTTTTAATTTTTTTGCCAGATGCTTTAATAATCAATAGACGAATGCGGGGCGTTTTATTCCCCAACTTGAAACTGATCTCAATGTGCAACAAGCAGGATGAGAAATTAAAACCCTGAAATACAGCCAAACCATATTTTAATCACGGATTTGTTACCATTTTAATTACGGCTGTAAAACAATAAAATAAAGAGCAAATATTTTTGCCCCTCTTCAAATAAAACACACAAAGCAAATAAATATCTAGCAATAACTGGACATTTGCTGCAAAGCTCAAAAATTGTCGTACCAATGAAGGTTGGAGTATAAAGGAATCTTTCATCTTAACATGTTTCTTTTGTATAAAATATAATACAATTTCTATAGATAGCTAAAAGTTGCACAGGAGGTTCTGAAGCATCCTAATTACCCTGATTAATTGGGAACAAGGCTGTTCATCAAGTCACCAGGTGAAACAAAAGAGAAAACACAGGGAAAAATCAGTATTATTTAGAAAAATGAAATAATAGAAAATGTTATTTTAATATGTTGGACAAGCAAGACAGAAAGAAGATCTATATTGGATGAATTTAGGAAAACTTAAGCAACATTTAATTGAGTAAATATACTACAGGGAAACCCAGAAAGTAAAAGTATTCAAATATTAAGTAGGTTTGTGTCAAAGTTCTTAGAGTTTCAGGGGGATCTGTAAAAAAAAAAATGCAACGTGATAGGAAGTCAAGTGACATCTGAAATGGCAAGAATCCTAGGGTTACCACCAAGGCAACCCTGAAGAATGGAGACCAACGTTATGACAACGTCCCAAAGCAGATAAACCAGTGGATACTGAATACTGATGGAGTCCTTGGATGCTGAGCAAGAAGAAAGCCATCACTTAGCATTTGCAAAATCCCATCTGGACAATCAAGAAGAATTCTGGTCCTGTGTTTTGTGGTCAGACGAATCAAAAATCGAATTGTTTAACTGCACTGGTGGACCCTCTGTTTAGGGTAGAGAAGAAGATGTGTTCTACCCCAAGAACATCATCCCCACAGGATGGTTGGCACAGGAGGTTTTGGAAAAAACAAAAAGACTAAAGATTCTCGACCCCATCCATTGTTTGGTAGCAAAGAACATCTCAACGTGACTATGATCCAAACGCCCAGCTAAAGTGCTGACGAACTGGTTAGTCAACAAGAATATTATGTAGTGACCTAGCCAGAAAACAAAGAACAACAAATATTTTAAGCAGTACAGAGAGCACCATGAGCATGAATTCAAAAATGTGGTCCAGCTGACCCAGATATAACAGCATGTAGAAAACCCTGAAGGCGTCCAGAACTTAGAAAAACCATGTAACAAGCTGAACTGACAGAACAGTTTGGATTTTGTCAATTAGATTTACTCATGCTTTTTGTGACATTATGGTGACAAGAAACTAAATGAATCATAATGCAGCACCTAGTTGTGGTGAAATCACTTATCTGAGACCATTTTATTTCTCATTTCAGATCGTCACCGATTACGTTTTCCTGTGTCCGTCCAGGAGGTCGGCACGTGCCGGAACAACAGTTGGCGGTCATGTATGGATGTACGTGTTTGACCATGTGGCCTCAGACCGCAGCGTCTGGTCCGGTCTCACATTCTGCTACGAACACGTCTGCCACGGGGCAGAGCTTCCCTTTCTCTTCGACTCTGCCGCGGTGGCCAACTACTCCTTGACCCTACCTGAAAAACTCCTGTCTAACCGGATGCTGTGCTACTGGGGGGCTTTCGCACACACTGGTGACCCATCGTCAAGGGTTCAGCAGACGGTTTTCTGTCGCGAGCAACGTCTTCCCGTTTGGCCACGCTATTCTGACACCAGTGGCTGGCTCGTCATGAACCTGACGGTGCGGTTGCATGCGCAAGTCGGAACCAGAAACCATATATGTGACTTCTGGGACCAGCTGGGCATCTACTAGCTGGTTCCAGCTGGTAGAGAGAGATTAGGTTGGGTCTCAATGAACAGCATTTCCGAATTTTACAACTTAGGAAAGAAGTCAAGAAACTAAACTTGTTCAATGAAGATATGCAAACCTATTTTATCGTCTCTTCCGAAGACTTTGATAGTGAAAATCACATGAACAAGAGAGAAGAGCAATAGAAAAAACTTCTAGAAATCTGTAGAAATGTGCAGGGATGCCATTTGTGTCATAATATGTGGTGTGCCATGCTAACTTGGACCTACCATGCTAAAGTCAACATACAATAGGTTATAAACTAGTCAAGTAATTTTATGCAATGACAGAAGTAACAATGCAATGATTCTTTCTATGCAATAAAACAATGTCAGAATAAGGCTTGACAAACAAGAAATTACAGACCTTTAAAAGTAAAATTATTAGACGATAGCTTCTACTTTGCCAATTAGATTTACTCATGCTATTTCCTGTCTCGTTCTCCCGTTTCCTGTTTATCACAGAATCTGTCTTATATGACAGAAAAATAAACTTTTTAGCATAATTAATGAAACCTAGTGACAGCATCCTGCACCAATCTGTGGTATCCGATCCTCGACATTTTCCGAAGGGGGATCCTCCAAAGATAAGACCGGAAGATCCTTCAACTTAAGATCATGCATCTTCGACGTTTGTGCTTTAAGCTACACCAGCGTTTCCTCTTTTTCACTCAGATAAAAAAGACTCCAACACATTTGCCCCGTTCTCATGGAACATCTTTGTTTAATGCCTACCCCAAGGGGCTGACACCAGCAGAGCCGTGAAACCCCCCCAAAAAAGACAACATGATTCATTCATGTGGTTCTGTTGGCATCATCGAACCGTGACCTTCCATGTACACGGAGTGGTTTGCAGCTCAGATGAGACTCAGCTGCTCCTAAAATATTCTCTGTATGTCTGGACTGAGAAGTAGAAATGAAGATGGAAATCTTTTCTTCAGAAGAAATCCTCCAGGCCTGGCCGTTAAAATGTTTGACTATTGTGTAAAAGTGCAATATTTTTTGCCAGTCATCTCAGGAAGGGCAAAGTGTGGCATATTCCGAACCTTTGCTTCTCGTCATTTTGATGACTCTCACTTACAGATAATAAAAGAAAAGCAAAATTCACTGTCACAGAAGACCATGACAGAAGGCGGCAGAGAGAGATGGCTGACCTCTCCTTAACGTTATAGACTCACATCCATGTTTCCCTGAATTCCCTTGTGGATGGCCAGGTTGGATGGAAATACAGAAGTGGGGAGTACCATGCATAGATCCGACGGTTTGTCCGTATATCAGCCAAGAGATTATCCTCTCCCCAGACTTTTGGCTGGAAGACTTCAATAAACTCAAGTGTATCTTTAAAATCCATTTTACTCGTGTTTGCTTTCTGAAGCAACATTTATCTTCTCAAATACACCAGTGCCTCCAAAAAAAGGACAAACTTTATTCCGAAAGACCTGTTTGTGAGCTAGAAGTGACAGCCTTATGGAGAGGAAAAAAAGAGAAAGAAATCAAACAGTATTTTTCTCTATAAAAGGAAAATCGTGTTACCCTCAGAGCAACAGCAGGCTATTCCCTCTTTACCAGCTGACTGTGTTTGGAAATCAAATATTCTCTTTGCATGAAAGAGAAAACTTTAGATGTTTAGAAGTTTTGACAGTACTGGGCTACATTACAGCTTTTCTTTTTTTAATCGGGTAATTAATGAAGAAAAAAAGAAAAAGAAAATCTTGATCTTTGTATGGCTTTGATTTGAACGCTGTCTTTGGGCATTTTTTATTTCCCCCCCCTCCGTCTTTCCAATTCCCTTCACACACACACTAACACGGCAACGTCGCGGTCCGTGCTTATCCAGACTTTGGCAGAGCGTGCCCACTACTTGTCAGGAGGTATTGCTGATGTCAAAAAGACCTTCATTCGTACAGCTTTTTGTTTGCTGCAGAGAAAACACAGCGAGGGGGCCCCTCTGGGGAAATAACACACCATCTACAAATCCCACGTAATGTCAATAGTTCCACACCACTATGTTCATTCATGTGTCAGGCCTCCAGAGCCGGGCAGCGGGGGGACCTGTCAAAACATCTTGACAAGGTAATGGAAACAACCCGCATGTTAACTTGCTCTGAAATAATGCAATCCTAACCTGATGGAGTCAATAAGCACGCTGTCAGGAGACGCACCAGGCCCTTCGGCGGCCATGTTGGATGCCCACGGCCAGCCTAGAGACAGGCATTTAATCGGCTGCACCGTCTTAGCAGGACGCGGCGTGTGTTAGCTACATCCTTTATCTAGTCTTCAAACAGATGGGATGACAGATGTTTCTGTCAATCACACGTTCACTCACAGTTTCTGTCATTACTTGTTGCAGCGATTTTTTATTTTTTTCCCCCACTGGTTGACACTGAATCAGACTGAACATGTTCTTGTTTTAGGTCAGTTAGGATTACCAGATTTATTCCCATTAGCTAAACGGCAGAATAATGTTCACATACTTTTCTTTAGTAATTGGAAGAATTGCTATAAAGGGCAATGTTGTGTATTTTCTAGCACAATCACGTAACTATGTTACCTTGAAAATGCTGTATATATTAAATGTAGTTTGACCTTGTAATTTAACGGCTTGAAATTGGGGTTAAATTACATTCATTTTAGGAGTTTACAAAGGCATTTTTGTCTACTAGGATAGAATCATAGTAATCTCGGATATGTGTGTGTTTATTGTATCATTTATCGTGATAAATTTCTTGTCATGATGGAATTTTTGATTTATCGTTGTCACTATAAATTAAAATGTCTAATATCAAAACCGTCCGTAATGTTGGGATTGTTAGTTTTAAGATTTTATCCACTACTTTTTCAACAATAGAACCAATAAATATCAATAAATTTGCCATTACCTAAAGATTGTCACTTTTACCATTATCACAATAATATTGTGGCAAAGCTTTAAGTCCATATCGCCCACCCCAATCTCTGTGTGCGTAAACTTCTGACTTCAAAGATATTGACGAAAAATTCAATAAGCAATAATCTTCCATTATTCTGGAAACCAACAAATGAGATGGTTTCCATCAAACCTCTCCCATGGAGTGCATCTGGACATACGTCACACCCCACTTCAGTGACGGCCTTAAATATATCAAAGAAGCTTTTGGGCATCCCAGATTATTTCCTAATATCTCATCAAAGGGAAAACTAAATCAGTTATGTGCATCGACGGAAACGTATCGTTATCTTTGGAGATGAAAGCGGCTTTTACGGTGTTCAACTCCACTGCTACCGGTTCGTCTTTGGTCTTTTATAGTTATGTCTTTGGGCCCCAACTCTGTTCCGATGGGAACTAGAACATTGGGTTTCTTGTTTTGTAATGATGAGGCGCAGAATTATTCTCTGCTTTTATGGTAATTAAATGTGTAGCCCTGTGCACCAATCAAACCCTTGTAGAAGTTTGAGTGTAAGGAAAATTGTGTTAGCTTTACAGCCGTTCATGTGAGATACACTGATGCAAATAAAACAGAAATATAACGCATAATGATAAAAAAAAATAAAAAAAAATCTTATTCCTCACTTGTTCATTCTGTTCACGTAAAAGCCATTTTAAGGGCTGTAGCACAGCTCGCTGTTTCAAGAAGTTAGAAAAGTAGCTCACTAAAGTTTTCATGGGTTTTTGCTGGTGTTGGTTGAAAAGCTGTTTATAGATTTTCCTCCACATGGTGAACACTTTGGTACATTATTGTTGCATTGGCTATGTTGAGTCGTTTTTGAAGCAGTCGCATGCTGCCTTTGTTTGTGGGGAAGCTACTGACATGTCCAGGTTTACAAAGTATTTCATCCTTTGTAAATCGATGCTGCAATTTCACCTGAAATGTTTTCTTTTGAGCTGATCTATCGGAGTCCACATTGGTTTTAAGGTTTTTTTTGTGATGCAGATTTCTCACCCTTCAGTTTAGAACAGGCGAATGGCATTAATAAAGATGCGTAGAGTGTTTCTGTACCTTCTAACGGTTGTTTCTGCATCGTTTTATCTGGTGACTTTCACCTTTTCTTCTCTCCGGTCTGATTTAATTGACAGAACAGTTAATGGATCCTGTTGTAAACATCAGTCACTGAAGAGTCGCTCTTTGTTTTTTAGGGGGTTTTGCATAGATTCTTTTTTGCATCAGCAATCAGAGTCAACCCTGCAACTTCACTTACTGACAGTTAAGTAATCAGTTTAAAGTCCCTGCTGTCTTCCTTTCAGTGGATTTAATGACGTCGCAGAGAAATTTCTATTGATTTGAGCCCACCAACCTGGAACGAAGACTAAAGACACAACCCTACAAATCCATAGTCATTAAAGTAGTTGTGTAAATGTGCCGTTTTGATCTGAAACAACTGTTTTGACTTGGAGATAAAATTATGCAGTCGGTGCATTTGGAGTTATGGGTCCTTTGGGAAAAAGTGGATTTTGTGTGATGGACCTTGAGATGAATTTCAAAATGTTGGACGGGATTTTAATTCATCCCTTTGCTGAACCACGCTCCACTGCTTTACAGCTGCTGCCATCAATCAAGTGTTGCGACTTAGTTGGGTTTAGCACTGGACTTTGACTAAGCCATTCTGACATAAGAACATTTTGATTTAAACCCCTCCATAGTAATCTATCTGTAGGCCTCTAACAGGCTTTATAGAGGAGTGACCTCTATTTAGCTACATCCAACCTCTGATGGCAAACTAAGCAAGGATGGTGGCATCGACTAAACTCACTGAGTCATTGGTTGCCTAGCGACAACCCGTTGAATAACTTGCGCAGCAGCAGCTTTAGGTTTGGCCACTGTGCCTCATATAAAAATGAAAAACAACAACATGCAGTGAAAACTGTGGATAAAACAGGAAAGGTCATCCCACCAGATTGGCAATATCTCAAATATTTACACAAATCTAATCAATAATTGTCCATGTTGACATTTATTGATGTCGACTGATATGAAACGCTTATATTTTGATAAGTTTTTCCATCCAGTCCTAGAGGATAAAGATATAAAACTTCAGATATCTCACATTGATAAGATCTCGTCAAAGACCCGGTTTCCGTTGACCATATTAATGGGCAATTTGACTTTTCAAAAATAAATTTGCTTAATGGAAATGTGGGAATTTGAAAAAAAAGTCATGATTTTTGTTAAAAAGTTGTCGCTATGATGTGGTGGGATTTTTTTGGTCGTATTGAAATTGGTTTCCCAGTGCTACGACTGCACAGTGGCGCAGTTGGTAGCACTGTTGCCTTGCAGCAAGAAGGTCCTGGGTTTGATTCCCGGCCTGGGGTCTTTCTGCAGGCAGTTTGCATGTTCTCTGGCTTCCTCCCACAGTCCAAAAACATGACTGTCAGGTTAAATGGTCTCTCTAAATTCTCCCTAGGTGTGTGAGTGTGCGTGCGTGTGTGTGTGCATGGTTGTTTGTCCTGTCTGTCTCTGTGTTGTCCTGTCCAGGGTGAACCTGATCAACAACAGGAAGTTGGTTGCTGACAAAAACCACAAAGAAGTTGACAACAGGAAGTACTTGGAGGACGATGGCGCTGCGTATTTTTTAAATGACTTATCGCACGAACAAACATATTCACGTGGGATTTCTTATTTAATAGAAACACCGCAGTTGCAGAATTGTGCGACATCAGCGGAATATTGACTGTGGAAACATCTGATGGCTTCTCTCATGTTCGAGAGAAGCCATCCTCTGCTCCAACAACACTGAAATCCGATGCGTGACTTGTTCACCCTTTTTTTCCCTTTTCTTAGACACTTGTAGTGTTCGTTGATGCCTCACTGTGACCCTCCATGAAATACGAGCCGCATCCAGAAATTTGAAGTCCGCCAATACATGTGGTTGCCATGGAAATCACAACACTCAAAGGTTGCAGAGAAGCCTTTGTTTTATCAAATGGCTACAAGGAATAACATAATGCACAAAGGCGTCTAGCTGGAGGGGGAGTTCATTCGGGTTTTGATTTATCCCTCCTGCGCACTCTTGATTTGTGTTCATTTTTCTTAAATTCCTCCAAAAAACACGTGGTTGTTGTGCATCTTTTTTCCCAGGGGAATGTCCTTTTCAAGGACACAGCGGGGGATTTCATTACCTACAAATGTTGCAATATTGGAGAAATACATGAAAAAGACAGCTGCCCCAGGCTCCCTGCATGAGTCTCTGCTTAAAAGCTTCAAAACCCCAAAAAAGAGTGAAAAAAACAGCTTTTTTTTTTTTTTTTACTTGCCTGTCAACAAGTCCTTTGTCGTTCTTTGGCAAATAAAAAAGAGCAGTGGCTTTTGTTTGGCAGCAAAGCGTTTGTCTTTTCGTTATCTGTTCTGTGGCAGAGAAAGACCATAAAAGCTTCATTCAAGTGAGAAAATAGCAGCCTGTTATGAAGTCTTTGTTAATTTTCAATGGATTTTTTAAAATGTCTCCTCTTCTTCACCCCCCCACCCTCTTCATTAGACTTGCACTTCTTTTATTTTTTTTCCCAAGGCATAATTACTACTACAGTCTGGAGAATGAAAATAAAGCCACGATTTGGAAGTTTTAGTGTGAAAACGGCTGAGATAAGTTTGGAAAATTGTGACCTAAGTGTTTCCTGAAATGGTGACATTTTAACAGAGTGCATGTGTTGCTCAAACCTGATTGAAAGTTGTCTGACAATATTATTTTCTGACACTGAGAGGAGATTAGATTTTAGCAAGATTTTTGGGGAACAGAAAAGGAAACTTGGTTTTAAATTTTTCTTCTTTTTTTTTTATTCAAATAGTTTCTGACATAATTCGTAGATTTATAAAGAATCTTGTTATGCTAACAATAACCATGCATTAGTCACTAATCGTTAATTTGACCCAAGCTCCAGTCATTGGTGTGAAAGTCCAAGTCCCGTCCTTTGCGAGCCGAGTCTAAGGGCAAACATACTGGTGACTGCAGTGTGACTCCCATCCAAGTCACACGACTCAAGTTCACGCCTCCGATAAAAACTGTGAAATAGCTGTTAGCTGAGCGCCGATAAGAAGCTTCAAAGGAGGCTGCGACTTTAGCGGTGGGTTGTTTTTTTTTCTACAAAATGAAAACAAAGTGTTTAAAGATATAAAGTAGCTTTAACTAATGCGCAGGGACACTAACACAATCCCAATCGGAAGCGGTTTTATGTTTCCTGAGGTTCAATAGACATCTGATTGCCTGGATAGAGAGACAAAACGCTTCATTCAGAAGGCCAGAAGACACTCCTCTGACCTCAAACTACGGCTGTCTGTCTCACCCACCTGTTCTTAATCAAGTCTCGGAGGTTTTTCAGTTTTATCGTTTTTTTATCACTGTTATTTTGTTCCTAACGTGGACATGTTCAGCTCCTGGTGAAAACCTTTATGCAACAAACACATCAGTTCGTTTGAGTGGCATTTGATGTAATGTGCTGACAAGAATGTGTATGGCTGTTTAATGGAAGGATAAGGTTTTTCCTTTTGTTTGTTTTTACTCAAAGAATTGATTGGTTTGTATTTAGACTTCTTTAACCAGGGGTGATATGGTCAACATGGGCTGTTGCACAGAGTAGCTTCACATTAAAGAAAAGCCTTGTTAATTAAATAAAAAAATTATTCATAGTGATAAATATTTAGCTCACACTGCGATGGACTGCCGACCTGTCCAGGATGTACTCCACCTCTCTTTGGATTGCTAACAAAATATTTACCTTATGGTTAATTACTTATACATATATATAAAATATAACTTTTCTTGTACACTTAAACTTCTACAAGCTACTTACCAGGGAGGAAGGGAGGCTGACTACGAATGCGCCTGTTTCTAATCTTCTTTTGTCCACCATTTGAACATTGTGTTGGTTTATCTGATGAAAATCCCACTAAAATGCACGTATGTTTGTGTTTGAACAAAATGTGAACAGCGTTTGCCAGGTACCTCAGGCCCATCGATCTCTGCTGCCTCAACAGCTAAATTGAATCCTTAAATGTGAAGGGAGCTAAATTAGACATAAAAATGCAGAAACTTGCTTCCCGTCCCCCCCGTGCATATGACAGATTTTTTTCTGTTGCGATAAATCAAGATGATGCAGACAGACGTCGGGCCTCTTGCTCCGTGGTGGACAATAGAGTTCAGCTCAAATTAAACACAAGACAGCTGCCTCGGCCGTAGCGCCGCTGAAATGCTAATGTTTGGGCCCTGTACATAAAATTGATTGATATGGATTAAAGCAGGGATCAATACCCACTTCCTGGTTTATATGTGGCACTCATAGTCACAGGCACGTTGGATTTGGGTTATTCAATAAAGTGCTATGTTGCTGAGATAAGGGAAACACGCAAAACTGCTCTTTCATCCTGTTGAGCAAAGCGAGGCGGACAATCCTGAAAATGTGCAGAGATGAGACGGCTGGAGATTTAACAGAGTCTTTCTGAAACGGAGGCGAGAATAATCGCAGATAACTGGGGATCCTCTCATGCAGTTGACTTTCAGCGACAGCCGCTGCCGCCGCGTTGAGGCATTGCTGCGCGCACGGCGCTTGGGTTTTTAATTAACCAAAGCTGCACCGGAACGCACCGGCATTCCAACCCCGGGACGAAAACCCTCCAACCCCCCTACACACACATCGGCGAGGCAAGACTGATGCAATTCATGCAATTTTATGATCGGCTGAAGGCAATTACCGGACCTGTCAGTGTTGGGGACGTCCTTTGTCTGTGATGAATGAACTGTGCAGACTCAGCCCTGCTCCGTTTCTCTCTCTGCAACTTACTCGCTAATTTAAGGTAAATATTGGCTGTGTAGAGAAATGCCGTCCACTCATGCGAGCTATTTAGGTCTGAATCAATATAATCCAACCCTAATTTATTTATTGTTTTATGTTTTATACTCTAAATCTGGGTTCTTTATCTTAAACTGTAAATACAATTTACCATATACTTTTTTTATTCATTTAAAAAAATGCAATTTAAATATTTATAGGGTATGTAAAATGAACTTGATTCCCAGTGTTCTGTCACGCTTGGGGTACCCCAAGGTCCAATACTGGTTCACCTCCTATTTAATAACTACATGCTCCCACTGGCTCAGATTTTAAGAAGAAATAAGAGTAGTTACTCACTGGAGTCCTGTAAACGTTGCCATGTTCAAGAAACTAACTCACCACTACCACCAGCAGCCTGAAGGGTTGCAACAATATAGAAAAGATCCATGTTTTTATGTTGTTTGCACCAAACTCCTCCACCTGAATGTCACAGGTGACATCAAGATTCATCAAACCAGAAAATGTCAATCTTTTCCTAAACTTCCTGAAAACATCTGGTTGTGTTTCCGTTGACGTTTCGATAAAGCGAACAAAACCCCACCTCACCATAACGCAAAAACTTATCAGAAAATTAAAGTTTTATCGAAATTGTCGTGTCCCCATTTAGCGAATTTATTCCCAAAATGTCAAATGGCGCAATTAGACGGTCAATGGAAACGCATTTACTGACATCAACACTGTTATTTCCTTTCTCGTCCATCGCCAGTCCTGCCACGCCTGTGTTTCAACATGGACTTATTAGAACGCGCCCGGCCATTTGTCAGTGTTTAAATTCCACTTTTCCAGCAGCGCTTTGTGTCCCCTGCCTATTCCGCGAAGCGATCTGTTCACACACGGCGACAGGCCTCAATCAAACCTCCGGCCGTCAGTCAGAGTCAGACAGTTCACTAAGAGCCCGCCGGGTATCGACTCCTCTGAGCTTCAGCGTCCCCGTACCTGCTAAGCTATCCTTGGGTGTTGCTATGGAAACTGTTTAACAGGCCAGGAGCACTGAAGGCTGACATTTTTTTTCTTCCCTTTTCCACACACATCCAAAAACACACACACACACACACACACACACACACACACACACACACACACACATAGGGCACATCACTCAATCCCTGGAGGGGAGTGCCGGGGATCAAATGTGGGAGCAGACCTTCCGAGCTGAATCCAATATTTGCAGGCAGAGAGAGGATGGAAGAGAAGGAGAGGAAGGAGGAGGAGGAGGAAGAGTGGGAGGGCGTGGGTGTGTTTTCCGTTTTCCCTCCATCTCTTTTTAGCACAATCTGAGGTGTGAAGACGCTGAGAAACAGAGACGGCCGCAGCATCTGCCGCCACCCTCCCTCTTTTTGAAAGCCACACTTCCCACTGCTTCCTTTTCCCCCTCAAAGAAAGTGGAAACAAGACGGTGTGACAAGAAGAAAATTAAAAGGAGAGAAGTGAAAATAGCCTGGTACTGTCTATTTGGGAAACTGTGAAGAAAAGGCCAGATAGAGGCTTCGTTACGCCCAGCAGCTTACATTGCTGTCAGTGTCTCCTGTTTTGTGTTCTCTTGGTCTCCGCGAGTGACGCCAGCGTTCGATCTGTAATATGTTCTTATTCACTGTGAGTATTTGAGCTGAAAAACCAATATGTATCCATTACAGGTGCTGAACCATTGTTGTCATGAGTCCCATTCAGAAATGCACCAATTTCTGTTAATTAGGGTGTTAATGTCTGAGCTTTATAGATATTTTGCTCCTGCATTCAGATCAGGGAAGATCTATTATCATTCTCAACATGAGTTGATCTGGATGGTTAAAAGTATTCAGAAACCCATCAACTTTTTCACATTTTATTACATCCACAGTCTCCATCAGCTGCGTTTCCATTGGTCAGATAATTTTGCAATTTGACATTTTGAGAATAAATACACTTAATGGAAAAAATTATTTAAAAAATTGCTTTTCGATAAAAAGTTTTAGCGACAGGATGAGAAGGTAGGCTTTCACCGTTATCAGAATTGGTTTATTTTTGCCTACGACAGACTGGCGACCTGTCCAGGGTGACCCCGCCTCTCGCCCGAAACGTCTCGCTGGAGATAGGCACCAGCAGCCCTCCCGACCCCAGTAGGGACAAGGATGCACAGAAAGTGGATGGTGGATGGATGGATGGATGGGGTTTATTTCGCAAAATTGCAATGGAAACACTTTTTTTTCCGCATCACACGAGTCACACGGTCGACAACGGTCGGAAACCACAAAGAAGACGACAACCGGAAGTAGTTGGAGGATGATGGCGTGGAGTGTTTCATGACTTATCGCGTAAACAAACTTATTCACGTGTACACTTGTAATGAAAATGCAGGTAATGACTTTTATTGAGATTTCATGTCACAGACCAATCCAAAAGACAACAGCAGTGTGAAGTGGAAGAAAAATGTGTCGGTATTTTGTTGAGCCACTTTCTGCAGCTACCACAGAAATGTTTCTGAAGTGTTTCTGTTCATATCTGTACCGTCACACTTGGCAGTATTAGGTAAAGAACCTAATTTGAGTGTTATTTCTGAAACCTAAAGTCATACCTGATTTAATCTCAGCAGTGCTCTTCGTCCTTTTGAGAAGTTTTTCCTTGGTTGGCTTGTTGTCTGCAAAGTGAAATGAAGAAACAGTTTTTATGTATTTACTTCCAAAAGATGCATCATTCATCTCAGTTCCTTATCTGTAGGTAATCCACTGCTTATGGGAATAATCCTGTTTCACTTTGGGTGTTTGGTTAACATGAACCTGCTAAAGTCACGCGTTACGTTTTGTCTGATTAAAGGTGCGAAATGCAGAAAGGTTTTCATCGGGGGTTTAGCATCCAAACATTTTCTGTTCAAATACAGAGTTATCTAAACCTGAACAGTAATGTTTAGAACATTACTGTTCTAAACCTGTAACCTGGTTTGGTCAACCAGTTTTCCCTGGTTGACCAAACCAGGGAAAACTAAACAAAATGGGCTGGGCTCATCAATAGCAGGGCAGAACGTCTGGGTAAAACACATCTCGATGCCAGCAGTCAGTCTAGTCTATAAGTCTTACATACTTAATGCCAACATTGTACCCTGTAATACAAAAAGCTGAAATACTGCTGAAATGTAGTTAGTTAACGTATTGCGCTGTAAATCTATGTTTTCAGGTAACATTTGGAATCAAAATCAGAATTTGATCAGCTAAATATAATTATATATGGGCTCAAGGATTTTCTATTGGGTTCAGGTATGGAGACTAGCTAAGCCAGTCCTTGACAGGTTTCTCCTTATACTTGCCCTGACTGTTTGTTTCAGGTCACAGAGCCATGACTCCTCTTCGATGCTGTTACTGAGGGAAGGACATTGGTGCCCAAAATGTTGTAATCCCATCCTGTTGTTCTGTCTCCTTTACAGAAAAAACTGCACTTCTGACCACATGACCTCTTCTCATGCCTCCTCTGGATCATCCAGATGGTCATTGGCAACCTTCAAACGGGCATGGATACATACTGGGGCAAGCAGGGGGACTTTGAGAGCACTGTAGGATTTTAATCCATCACTGCGTAGTGCGTTGCTAATGGTAACCTTTGGGACTGAGGTTCCAGATCTCTTCAGGTCACCTGCCAGGTCTGTCTGGTGCTAAGATTCAAGTATTTGTCAGAGACAGTCTCAATTGGGTTGCAGTTGCCACTAAAAACATCTTGCGTTACCATGTACCGTGTATTACATGTGCTATTATATATGTAAATGCTGTTTGTTGTTGTGGTCTCCCGGTTTTGCTTTCTCTGTTTCTGCAGATTTAGAGGCAGACTTCAAGAGTGTTGACTTGTGTTCTCTCTAAACTTCTTTCTCTGCTCACATCTCCTTTCCTTTCAAACCTTTCCCGCACCTTTCTCCCTTTTTTTTCTCATTTCTTTTTCGTTTCTGTGTCCATTATATTTTAAATAAACTCTAATCAATTTCTAATAAAGTCATATAGATAAATCACTCATGAAAGTAAATCTGTTGGGCCTCACCTTGACACTCAGTGCCTCACTGCTGGACAGGACACGTAAAAATAAAAAATAAAAAGTGTAGTTCAAAGCTGAGCCTTTTCCTTTCTTATGGTCACTGATGCTCCACAAGGTGAGATCTTACATAGAGCCCAGGCCAGCGGAAACTGATTGTCATGTTTCATCCATTTTCATATTGAGCAGAGGATAGGAAGGTTTCTTAAAGATGAACTAACAAGTTTGTGTGATTCAGAGTTCTTGCTAGTTGGCTGATAGATCGTGAAATACTAATTTCATGAATCCTGTAATGTGATTTTCTCAATTTTTTATAATTTTTTTTTGGTTGTCTCAGATGAGGTGCAGTTGAAAATTACAAACAAAGATGGGAAAACATAAAAAAAATAAAATAAAAAAAATCAGTGGGGACAGTCCCTGTTTACTCATTACCTTACAGTCATTTTCCAGACATTTATTGCCAAATTGGCCAGATGTTTTTCAAATGTTGTTAGAAGCAGTACATAAATGTGCAAAATGTCAATCTTGTATTATACCTCCGCTTCAAAAGGGCGATAAAAAAGTGAAAAAAAAGAGAAGATTTTTCAACGGGTTCAACAGCTTTTGCCACTTTAACTCTTACAATTCACTCTGAGACCCAAACATGATCCATTCAACAGGCTCCATCCATATGTAGGCATCTCTCATGCTTTCCCACCGGGGTAATGTATCAGTCCTGTCCAAAACATGTGGGGGTTGGGGTATTAAGTGACATGGTAACGGAGGAGGTGGAGAGTGCAGAGGTGCAGGTGACTTTACCTGAAAGCATAAACCTCTGCCATTGTATGCTCTGCAGCATGGAGTACTTTGTAGGTTTGGATACTCGTCGAGTTTCACGAGAAAGAAAATAGAGGTAATGTAACATCATATTGGTAATTATAGCAGCCCCTCCTGACTGCGACTGTAGCTCAAAAACACGAACGCATCACTTAATAGCTGCAATTTTATTGTAAATTATACTAATTGGGAGATGCTTCATAGGCGCATTTATTAGTTTGGATAATTATAATAAATTGCAAAAGGGTTATTGGATGTCATGATTGGACTAATATGTGGGTGATTGTTGAGATTTGAGAAGGCAGGGATCGAGCTTACGCACGTTTTCTGAAGGCTGTAATTTTTGCAAGCAGGGTGTTTAGACGGCGGTGCACAGATGTTGGCGTCTTGTTTCCCCCATGGGGACCGTTTCTCTAAGAAACAGCAGACCAACCCCGACGTCCGGGACAATGACGAACAAGAGGTCACTGTTCACAGAAAATCTGTTTTCAGAGTAAACTTGATACTGTCTAGACTGTCTTACTTAAGGCAAACAGGTAGAGGCGTATTTACTTTTCCAGAACTGGACAATTATATTTGAAAAGAAAATACAGCAGGATTAATTAAAAAAAGTGAATTTCCAATACAGGATTTCACAAACATAAGATGTTTTTTTTTTTTTTTTAATTGGCTATTATAAATTTACATTTGAAATGTAAAATAACCTACTGAATGATCTTGACAATAACAATAATAAATGCCAAACATATCTGGGACAAATACAAGCCATGTTCTTGGAAATAAGTCTCTTTTAACCAGCTATGCTTAATGACATTTCAGCCAACAGACCAAACTTGTCACTTCTAGCATGTTTGTTCAGTACCTTCCCTGGAGACGACAACATAGGGCAAGGTCAGAGAAAGAACACATATGATAGATTATATGTGTGTGTTTGTGCGACAGACTGGCGACCTGTCCAGGCTGACCCCGCCTCTCGCCCGAAACGTTCACTGGAGATAGGCACCAGCACCTCCTGACCCCACTAGGGACGAGGGTGTACAGAAAATGGATGGATGTGTGTGTTTGTCCACTGGGGTGTCGTACTATCTGGAATGACTAATTCAGCCACTCAGAGCATCTGAATAAACTCGGTACTACCTGGAAGTGGTCAATGTTTATTGTTGATGATTTGTAGTGACGGTACGTCCATACAAGCTGGACATCAAACTTTGCATTAACCACTTGTATGATTACTGGTTCAGTCAGATAAACTAGTAAGCTGATAAAAATACAGCAGTTTGTAGAATTACTGTAGTAAAGAGTTTGTCATGTATCACTTTTACCAGCTGGAATGATTACTGAGACAAAAGTCGTGGCAAAAGACATCTGACCACTCACCTCCCGTCCCTTCAATCTTAGTTGGGTTTTCTGAGTCTCCCAATGGACTTGCCCAACACAACTGGGTTTTTTCCCCATCTGATGATACATCATTATGAAGACACAGGTGTTTTCACCAAGCAATTCCTGAGTCTGACCAAGAAGAGCCACCAAACATTCCTCTGCACTCCCTCAATGTCGCCATTACGAACCGTCCCGTCCCGTTGGCCTGGTTGAGAGGTTCTAGTCAGAGGGCTACAAGTGGCAGTGAAATACCCGTAATACTTATGTAGCCACAGTATATTTGAAGTCCAAGAACTCTCTGATGCTACAGTTTAGTTGCTTTCAGCAAAGATCTTCACCCACAGCTTAAACGATGAAACCAAAGCGATGCCTGGCATCTCTGTCTTGGCAATCTGAATTCACGGTTATGCTTTAAGTTATGTTCTTTGCAAGATAGCCAAAATGGTGGCATGAACAACTACACACAGGATGATTCTGCCTTTCATATCTCTCCTTATAGTCATACTCTTGAACGGTACAGCTACGCAAGGGAGACTCAACGATCCGATGTCAAAATTTCAGGTTTCAAATTAGCAGTAAAAGAAAAATGCCTTGGGTACAAGATCTGGTTTTATATGTAGCATTTATCTTATTATTCGCTCTTATAACAGCGTATGTATTAATGAATAAGTGACACACAGCATGCCTCTTTGCATGAAGTGCAGAGAAATACATAGTTGTCGTCAGCTTTTGTATTGCTAAAAATAGACAGTCTGACCTGAACCAAAATAATCAGCAAACTCAACTAGCCTCCTGATTGCAACTGGAGCACAAAGGTTTGCTTGAACCTGACCTCATTTCCGGATCCATTAGGCTAATGGGCTAATAGATTATCTGTGTGTTGTAGTTTGTGTGGACTCGGAATGTTCACACAAACCACAACCCACTAACCCAGCCGCTAGCTCAAAATTGAAAGATTTGCATCATGTGGTCAGATTTTGTCCCCACATGGAAAACAGACCCATCACACAATGTGACAGTTTTGCGTTCCCCCCAAGTAGTGCACACACTCTCAGTGCCAGTGGTAAAGGCACCGATGCCAACTCTGACATAGGCAGACATGATGTGTTCTGATAGAGGCTGAAGGGATATAAGGTGATCAGTAAGGGACAAACCACAGTACGACAGCAGGGAGATCAATTGTCTGTTAGGATTAATGTCAACTGAGAAGTTAGTCCACACAGGATTAATAAATTGCTCAAATTGTTATTGTAGATAACAGAGTGTGATAATACATTGAGTGTGAGTTAAAAAGGGAAAAAAAAGTCTTTGCTGAGCACAATTAGATGTGACCTGAGGGGTGAACGACAAATCATGGATGTTTATGCTAAACTGAAGGTGAGAGGTTTCAAATTCACGAGGGTTGCTCTATTTGACCCCGCTGCATCACCATGGTAACATCCACCGACCACATAAAACGCTCCAGAGCCGTGTTGAAGGGTCTTGTGAGAGAAACAAGCAGCCAGGTCTTACTAGGTGAGCCTAGAGGAAGCGGCACATCGACCAGCAAGCCTGCGGCGCAAGTTTACATGTTTTTACTGGTGAAAACTTCTCTGAAACCCACTTCCTGTCACAGTGGTTAGCACTGTTGGTGGTTTGCAGCAGGAAGATCCCAAGTTGGAACCCCAGACAGGGCTCTTTCTGCACGGAGCTTGCATGTTTTTCCTGTGAATGCATGTTTCTCTCCTCCCACAGTCCTGACATACAGTATGCTTCATCTGTACACTGATGTTTGTCTTGTGTGTCTCTGATGACCTGTCCAGGATGTACATCTCGTCCAATGATCGCTGGAGATGGCTTAGAGGACAAACCACAGTGGATGAACTAACTTTCTTGTACGCAACACAAGCTGAAGCAAGCAGAACAAATCTAGATCCTAACTTTAAAGCAATATTGAAAGTGGCTGTGGAGATGTTGGAAAAAACTGAGTCACATTTCCTTCCTGATCTTGTGTGGAGGAGGTTTGGGTGAAAATATCAATCAGTGCTTATTTTTCTGATGATATTTCAGTGAAAACATTTGTAGAAATGTTTAACATTTCAAAAAAATCTTTACCAAAATCTTTACTAATCACAGTTTCAAGGGAGCTCATTAAGTTTGCATCCATTCTATCTTTTTTTACATGTTCAAGGTTGCATTTGTGATGCATTTATTTGTTGAGGTTGAGCTTCATGGCGTAGCTTCAAAACAACAGCTGAAGACATTTCACGGACGAACGTATCCCGAAGCTGTCTTAGGAAAGCAACACTTCTCATACAAGAACAAATGGGAGGCCAAGGCAGAAATATAGGATTCCTTAAAAAAGAAAAAGAACTGGTCACTTTATAGATATTGTAGTTATATAATCGTAGTATTATATTGTTACTTTAAGCAAAAATGTTTGTATATATTTTCATATATATCTTGGAAGATCACCAGTGTGATGTTGATACCAGTGATTCGTCACTTACCAGTGGCTTTACTTCCTCGTGTTGAAAATGGTAGACTGGAAAAAAAACAATTTTTGTTACGGTACGAGTTGAGATCTCTGTATCTTATAGTTGAATGTACAATCTTTTAAATCGGAACAAGTGAACTCCACCACGTAAGGTGTTTAAAATATGGTGCCCTACTTATTTGCATTTCAACATCAAGGGCAATAAAGATGACTACCATTCTCTATATTCAGACATATTCTCTAATAAGTTTGGTCTGTTGGTCAAGAAAAGTTATCCATAAGAGGAAAAAAAACATTTTCCGTTTTCTTTTAAATGGTATAAATCATCTTTAGACTACAACCAGTTGAAAATACAGGTTTTAGCCATCCAGCTACCTTAACGACTGATTCATTTCCCATGGAGAGGTAAGCTCACAGCAGCCTGCAGCACTGCAACCTAATACTTGTTGACAGATTGGAGCATTTGCAGTTCATATTCATTCAGCCTAAAGATGCAAGTCACAGCTGTTTGAACCCCGGTTTAAAATTCTGCGCTGCTCCAAGTGCTTACTGACATGATTATTCCACATAAAGAGGAAATGGCCTCGTAAACTAACTTTATTTCAGGGTGTTTAAAACCACTGGCCTGTGGGACCGTCTGCTGAGGAGTATAGTTGACTTAAGAAGCAGTCAGGTGCACCTTGAACTGTCCCAGTCATCTGTAAATCTGCCCGCAGGCTGTGAGAAGAGGTCGATAAATTTACCGCATTTGCTTACCGTGCATCTGACACTAGCCCACACAATTTGATCACCTGTTAAGCCAGCCTGGAATGGATTATTATTATTATTATTTTATTTTTTTTTAGCCAGGTTGAAAAATTCCACCTCATAAAGCTACAGCTCAGACATCATAGCATTAGTTAATCTTACCCTACACTTCATTTATCTGCATTCTTAAAACTGAAAAGTGAAACTGACAGCATGACCTACTTTTCGATTAATTCATCTAAAAACTGAGTTGACCCTTTAGATTCAAAGCACTGAAAATTAACCACAAAATAATTATATTAACAAATGAGACGAGGTTGTCATGGCAACAGTAATGTAACCTGATCTGGCTAAACCATGTCATGAATTCGAAACCCCTGATTCCAATGTACACTCACTATTCAGAACAGCCCAGTAGTTTGTTTGAAGTGATGCATGATGGGGATTAAATGGTCAACATTGCATTTGGTTAACACAAATGTAAACCAGTCATCACAGAATTTCTCCCACTTTGTTTTTTTTTTTTGAGCCCATATATTTAAAAACGTATTGGTCCACTACATCGTTGGATGTACCGATGTAGCAACTGCTACATCGGTACATCCAACGTAACTATTGGATGTATTGGTACATCCAATAATGTAGATTTCCAATGGGGTGCCCCACCTTTATTTGCGTTTGGTCCAATTAGAGTAGCAACTAACAGATTAGTCTTTTTATCTAGTACTCATCCTGCCCTTTCTAATGGCGCCCTGGGCAACCACCCGTTTGACTCCTATCAAAATCCATCACTGTGTACATATACCAGTGTTTACACCTTTTTGTGCTTCCCAGGGTTAACTGAACATGAAAAGCAGCAGTGGGTTTCAATGACAGCTGTTTGATTAGCAGATTGATAAAGAGGAAAATCAAAAAGATGACGAACTGGAAACTGAAACGAATCCTCTGATTTAAAGCCGTGCAGTGAATCATTATTACACCGGGAGCTTTGCAGCTCTAAATACATTGATGTCTCTTTCCACCACTATGCTTTCTTAACACTCAATTCTTCAGCAGGAGCTACAATCTGTTGGATTTATGAGCAAATTGCAGTGTCGCTTACCTTCTGAATTTACTCTGAGAGCTCCTGGGACCAATTTCTGAGCAGTTGGGGGAAATGGAGAAAATAAGCCCCTGCTGCTGTTTTTTCTTGTTCGCGCTAAGCCTCTTGGGATTCTGAGGGAGGCCCGAAAATCAGCAGAAACTGAGATCATCTAAAACAAGCTCTTCTTGTGTGCACATGCTTTCTGTATCACTGAGCAACAGGAAAGCTGATTAAATGACTTTTTCAGTTTTAATTGCCGTTTGAACGGGTTTATGCCTAGAGGACCTTATGAGGATGTGCCAGGGTTTTTTTTCTTCCCCACCATATGGAGAGTCATCACTGTTAATACGGATATATAGGAGAGCTGCATTCCCCTCTGGAATAAGGACATGATAGGAAAAGCACAGTTAAATGTGAGATAATTGTGTCCCGAGCAGTGAACCTCAAAGAATTTATTCAAAACTCTATTTCCTCTCTCAATGAAATTCACGGCGCAGATCCAGCTCCGCACTTCTAATCCAATTTGATTAGCTAATTTTGTCATTTCCACCCGTGGCCTGGTGTTTGGTTCACTGATTAGCAGGAACGCATTTATTCAGCCTTTTTCAACAACAGAATTTGCTATTCCGGCGGTGTAATTCGCACTTAGCCATTCAAAGTCAACGCCGGACGTGGCTGCACTCAACCGAGAGAGCGGTACATCCAATACTGCATCAGCAAAGACAAAAGGCTGCCCTTTAACGGTATGGGGTTGAATCTTTAATTGCTACTAAGATATTTGTTTAAAACACTGAAGAAAAAACCTGATATATCCAACTTTTACTACCCACTTTAATAAGCAAACACCAACATTCACTTTTAATAATACCACCACATAATCCATCCAGCCACTAGGATTGACAAACCTCCCTGACTCTATCTGACTATGTTAACTCACTTGGGTGGAGAAAGCATAACAGAACAAACCTTCAGATACATTTCTCCTGAAATACTAAAGTCCTTTGACACCAACCTAAGGCATTGTCAAGAAGTGTCCCAAAGACCCCTTACACTGTCAGCCAACAGCAGGGTTTCTCATTGTTTGCTAGCTTTGATTGAGTGGAAACAGAAAATGTACTAAAAATACTCACGTGGAATACTTAGTTATAGTAGCACTGCTACTCGTCGTATTCTTAGTCCTAGATGAGCCCCTAATTATCCTCTTTCTCTAAAATGGGTGGGTGCATCTGACAGAGTGAATGGGGCGTAGCTGGAAGTAGCAGAATGTGGAAGCTTTTCCTCAGCAGAGCTCAATGTTTACAAGAATATATATAAGGACAAACACAGAGCAATCCAGGAAGAGAATCTGTTAGAGGCTGGAAAAGACGTGAGACTACGAAGACAGAAAGTCTCAATATATGACAGTCGGGACTTTGACGCATTAATTTCATAACACATAAAAAAACAATTTTAAGCAATTTATCACGTCTTCTTTTTACACACAATGGTTCCGGCCGGCCAGACGTTTCTGGTGCACCCAGAAATCTGACGCACAACCGACATTTGGAAACAGCAGTGACCAACAACAAAACTGCCTTTCTGAGCCCACTGGGCGATCATTAATGATTAAAAAAAACACCTGATGGGAGCTGGAGAAGACTATTGTTGTGTTCAAGTTCTGCTAAAAGGAGACAGCCTATCGGCGAAGCTTTACAATGCAGCAGCACAGACGTCCCCAATGCTAATGTCAGAGTCTACAGTCCACACTTCTAAAACATTTTTCAAAGAACTTACATGAATCAGCTGAATGGGTGAAATAGTACTTTGCATAAAGTCAACAATAAATCTCTTTGTTGTTGAACTCAAAAGTTTTATCAACCATTCTTTGAAGCATTTTTTTTTAATCAAGTATTTAGTTTTACAGAGTTAAAAGTAATCCAGTCCAGGAAATAAATTAGGCTGTCTTGTTCAAAGCTTGAGAAATGATGCATCTTCCTCAGAGTGTGTCCTCAGTGATATTTACCCGCAGCACTAAGATATAAGGAGGAACCAACTTGGCGCGTTCAGAGCAAAACTTGAACTGGAGTCTTGATGTAATATTACTGCCAAAGGCCTCTCTGCTCTGTTTTTTAATCTTGGAAGTAAACAAGAAGAATCCTAATTTCATCCTGCCTTCCCAGACTGCCCTTGAGCAATCAATGTGTTGAGACAGATCACAGCGCATGTGCTTTTGTTGCTTTTTAGTCATGCAGCCAAGAGCAAAATAAGACAAGAGAAAATAGACACACGCAAAAACTGTGATAAAGATCCAGACCTTCTGGTTCTAAGCCCGTCTCTTAAAATACACATTTCCGGTCAGACTTTATAGTACAGTATCTTTATAATGGTATTCAGTGATGCTGATTGATTTTTATGATTGAAATATGAATCATAACCTGTTAAACTAAGGAATCCCACCTTTTCTTAATGCTTGCTTTATTATACATTAGAAGAAGAATTGGGAGACTTAAGGGGCCGTCTTGATCCATTGGTTTTCAGCACCAGAACTGTCACAACACAACTGAGAAGCTCACTTTGGTGTAACACTTACAGTTCTGTAACCTCTGTGACGTGTGATTGGCAGTGCACTATGTTCATTGATTGGCCTGTGAATTTACATCAACATCTCAGCCACAATTTTCAATCTGCAAGGAAACTCTAGTAGATGGTGAGATGGCGAGATGCAAATCGATAATTCCACGAAGAAAGCTTGAGGTCCAAACTCTTCAAGTGGACGATGAGGCAACTCATAACGAAGAAATATACCGAGAGTTTCGAAGAAACTGGACGTTTAAGGGTAGATGTGCAAATCACCGGACACTCCACCACAGCTCGTGGACACTCCAGGCCAGCCCAATTCCCAAGATTTCTGCCCATAAACGTGCCCACATGGTGAGAAACTGGCTACTAACTTGGCTAGCACATTAACCGGCTAGAGAAACTCTTATTAGTTTATCTAGAGAAACTACTCATTACCCTAGATCAACATTATCAGAAGAATCCAGAGAAACTAGTTTATAAATCACAGACGACTTATCCTTAAACATGGGATTATACTAGTTTTTGTTTTCTTTATTTTTCCTGTTTTGCTCTTTCCTTTGGTTTGTTGTTTTGTTGTATTTCCTTCTGATTCATGTAAGGCATTTTGAATTACCTGGTTGCTGAAAATGTGCTATACAAATGAAATGACCTTACCTTACCTAGAGTGAGATTTGACAATGGAGAAGGGGATTGTGACAAGAAAGCAAATCCTTATTGCCCTCGGTATTGGATGTTTAGAGTCCCCCCATGTCGGATCACATAAAGGAGCAGATTGGATATGAAAAAATAGCTAAGGAAAATGAACAAGTAGTGCTGAGCTTATGTCCAAATTGTACAGATGAAAAGCTGGAACCTGCACAAAAACGGATTAACATAATGTCATTGCTAGAAACTGTTTAGTTGCTTCTTTTGCTAATTCAGTCAAGAAAACCTCCTTGATTGACTCTGACATTCTAGGTACTGACCAACAAATTAGAAGCAGTGTACAATAACTGGAATTATCATTAACACATTTTAAACAAATCAACGAGGCAACACTCTGATCAGAATTATCTCACGTCTACAGTTATTTTTATATTACTATTTTTCTTAAATGTCGTTACTCACCTGAATAAAAGACAGATTCACATGTAAGGCTTGAAATCTGCAATTCTAACCTTTTTGAATTTCAGAATCACTGTAAGCACTGTTTGTATATTCCCAGAAAATATGCAGATTTAATACTCCATTTCTTTTAGACGCATGTTGCTAAAGACTAGTGAAGCTATAACAGCAGCCCCCTCCCCCTACCCTGCAGTACTCTTACCAGTCCAATCAGTATACCGGGCACGGGGAGCTGTCATCTGATATTTAATTGCAGCAGCAGCAGCGTCTGTAATCAGATTTTATTAGAATGCGTCCACACGAAGCCTGCAATCGTAAATTTCTGGCCTGCGAGTGACAGGAAGACACCGATTCTACAACCTTTCCCAGATTATCCAAGCAAAGCGGAGGAATGACTCCCTTTTCCCCCTTCGCTTTCACTCCATCTCCCTGTTATCAGTTGTCACCATAATGAGTAGAGATGTTCCTAGAAGGGGTGGAGGTGCTGGGGGTAAACCTGCAGGTCCAGTCTGGGGCTCGGAGCCAAGATGAACTGCAATTGATTAGCTGCACGGCCATCTAAGACGGCTGAGCTGCTGTGTGCGCTGGGCTTTGATAGCGGATGACAGCAAAGTAAATGTGTGGCGAGTTAATGAGGTTGCCTCCCCACGCCACACGAGTCAACGCTCAATCGATCGATGCTCCAGTGTGAACAACCGGCAAAACTGCGACGACTGACGCAAGTTTTAAACCGATGTCGCGAGAAGCTGGATGAGTGTTCAGGAAACACTTTTTTTCTTTTTTAAGCTAGAGTGCATCAAACTTATTATCCACCCATCTATCCATCCATCCATTTTCTGCGCACCCTTGTCCCTAGTGGGGTCTGGAGATGCTGGTGCCTCTCCAGCTATGTTCCAGGCGAGAGGCGGGGGTCACCCTGGACAGGTCGCCAGTCTGTCGCAGGGCAACACAGAGACAAACAGGACAAACAACCATGCACACACACACTCACACATAGGGATAATTTAGAGAGACCAATTAACCTGACAGTCATGTTTTTGGACTTTGGGAGGAAGCCGGAGTACCTGGAGAAAACCCACGCATGCACAGGGAGAACATACAAACTCCGTGCAGAAAGACCCCGGGCTGGGAATCAAACCCAGAACCTGCATGCTGCAAGGCAATAGTGCTACCAACTGCGCCACTGTGCAGCCCTCAAACTTATTATAGTTAGCTAAAACTAAGAAAATAACGAAAACTGGAATTGAGAAAAGCTTTTTCGTTAACCAAACTAAATAAAAACGGACTGTTTCCATGACAAGTGCAGACATTGACGCTACATATGTAACAAACAGGACGTAGAGGTTGCAAACAAGCTTGGATCCCTCTGAGTTGGAGGTTTAGACTGTGAAAATATGAGCTCACTGGAGATGAATACAAATGTAGATTTATGGTAACTTCCAATTAAAAACAACATAATACATCTTAGAGTGTTTTTTTTTTTTGTCAATAAGATCTTTGCTAGAGAAGAATTTTGTTGTTTTATATCCCACCCCCACTTCCCAACAGTATTTAGTCCATCCTAAGACATTAATATTATTAAACCATTTGCATGCTCATTGAATTACACCAGTGTGGGTATGCAGCAGCCAGCTGACTGTCTAGCAGACTGCTTGCTTTCCTGGATCCATCCTGCAGGTCTAGCTACAAACAACTGCCTTGCCGTTTTCTCTCCTCGGATAATTTCAAAATGCAAGCCTATTTTTGAGAGCATTTATATTTGCATTTGACTTGGGGGAGGGGAACAGGAAACTGTGTGCTACATTGTGAATAAAAAAGAAGGGAGAGAGCAGGGCAGGTGTCAGGAAGAGTGCAATTCTTATCAAAACCTCTTCAACGCTACATGGCAGTCTCTGGGGCAGAACTACATCAGGCATCTACATCACCTCATAATAATTAAACCAGGCAAGACATGAAGGGCAGAACGTCTTTTACTGATTTCATTTCTTATTGGAAGGTCTTGCCACGCTCTGTCCTTAGGCTATGTTTCATAAAAAATACATCCAATTGAGAACATCCGAAGGAGCTAGTTAGTTGGCTAGTTAGCTAGCTACATTGCTAAAAGCTAGACAGATAGCTAGCTATCTAGAGATCTAGCTGCTCAGTTAAATATCTACATAGCGAGGTAGCTAACTAGCCAGATAGCGAGCTAGTTATATCTAGATGGATATGTAGCTTTTCTTAAACTGTTGATATTGCTCTTAGAGGCAACAGTTTAGAAAAGATGGTCGATGCCACCAAAATCAAAATATGAGAGTGAACTAGATTTGGTGATGTTATTGCTTGATCATTGCTGTGTTATTTGCGTTGTTTAGCACAGATCTTGTGGTTCGCATGTGCTCACATTTACCAATGGGTGCTGTAATAGGGTATTGTTGGTGTCATAAGCACCTCATGACACCAACAACAACCTATCTGGTGAATAAACTGCACAATTGTTTTGCTTTGTTTAGTCTTGTTATAGCACTAGTGGCCTTTTTTGCAGTTATCAGACAGGAAACGGGCAGAGAGAAGGGGTGGCGACAGGAAACGGGCAGAGAGAAGGGGCGGCGTGAGACATGCAGCAAAGATCCCAAGCTCAAGAACTGAACCTCACACTGAGAAAAGCTCTTCACACCATGACCAGAACAAACACTGAAACCCACAGTTGATATTGAAATAGTCAAGAAATATAAAAGGTAATCCATTATTTATAATGTGTAATGAGGGACCCTGCAGGGCTGGAGAAGGGCTCCATTTTTAGGTCAGTGGAAACTACTCTTGAAAAGCAGCACTCATCTCTGAAGGGAGCGCTACACTGGAATCCCATTTCTTTACAGCTGGGGTTGTTCTGACTTTACAAGTACCTGCCTAGTCCATTACCTCAGCCGCTCTGTTTATAGCAGAGAAAGAAACTAAGAGAGCATCTTATTGGCATCGTAAAATACCATGGCTGCCACATTGATCCAGTTTTATCCACTGGCTGAATGACCGGGACACCAGCAACTACCATCAATCAGAGATGAGGGGGTTCAGTGAACGTGTCACTGCCCTAGAAAAGGAGCTCTTCGTCTCTGCTTGCCATTTTAACAGACTGAAGCTTTTGGCAGCAGGAGACTTTTTTTCCATAACCATTCATTTATCGTCTGAAGGTTAATTGATAATATATGCTCATTTTCAGAAGCTCCTTTCCACACACAAAGTCATGCACACATAGTAAGTCTTTCTGTTGTCACAAGGACTTTGCCTTGGCTTCTATTCGTTTTTCACTTATTTTTAAAACCTAAACTCAATTCACACTCTAATCCCTAACCCAAAAACAGCACTTCTTCTCATGGGGCCCGGATCACTTTAGTTGGGAAAGTGGTTCTGACATTATATCAAATACAAGGTCACACACACACCTTTCTATCTTTACAAGTACTTTACATTGACTTCCATTCATTTTTCATTCATTTACATAGACTAACCCGAACTAAATTCACTCCTTAGTCTTAAACCTAATCCCTAGAGGCACCCGATACTTCATATTTTGGTAGTGATCCGATACCAAGCAAATACAGGGCCAATGTCATCGATGCCAATATGATATTGATACTTTTAAATCAAGTTTGACATATCAAACTTCTGACGTTTAGGTGTTTTCTTGGGGGTGAGAGGGTTCCTTTGAGTTAATTTGTTAAAACCTAGAACAGAATTTGGACAAAATGTATAGGCTTTATAGACTACAAAATACTTTAAGAACATATTAACATGACAAATAGAAACAATAGAAAAACAAAGTAGATCCATGAGCATTTTTTCCTAAATAAACAGAATACAAAAATATATTATTTCAGTGCAAATCGAAACAAAATTGCTTTAGAAGTAGAGTGAGTTGAAATTTCAAGAGGGAATGTGAAACTAAAGTATCGCCCTTGCTACGATACTGATACTGATATCAACTTGGTATTGATATTATCTGTATTTTGGATTGATCTGCCCACCTCTACCAAAAACAGCCCTTCTTATGGGGTCCAAGCTTTCTGTAGTATCTGTTGGAAAAAAGGGGCTTACAAGGTGAGAAATGCTAAAACACACTTACACACACATTATTAGGTCATTTCAAAGTCTTTCATTCCTTTCTGTAGTATAGAGAATAGATTAGAAATACCTTATTGTCAACCAGTAGGGAAATTCAAGTACCAGCAGCAAGTTAGTGGAAGCATGCATGTTGACACAAAGGTGAAATATATAAATATAAGAACAAGAGATTGTACAGTAAGGAGAAGGGAATGCTAATTTCTTAACCTCAAAAACAAAAACACACCACATTAGATCAGACTTTGGTCCCCATAAGTGGTCACAGTCTTTAAAAGCTTGGTAAATATCAAGGAGAAGGTCTTAAAGAGTCAGCAAAACACTCCAGTGTTTATTTTTCCATGTCTGTCTTCATGATTCAAAATAGCTTTTTGATATTTAATGGCTGAAGTGACTAATGACCTCAGACTAAATGGCGTTTTGCTTTGTACTGTATCACTGTTACATTAATGCTCCTGCTCAGGTCCCAGACGTGTTGGTAGGACCCTGAAATATTAGGGGCTTAACCTCGTCTGGAAATAGTTGAATTTTCATAATATATTTTATCCAGAACATAATGTAGTAGTGTCCGATATTTAGAGGTCTTTTGAATAAATGTGAACTAAAACAAAAATTGCATTGGATTTCTTAACTTGGTTACAATATAGACAACTAAGATACACCACATTCATAAATCACCCCACAGATAGTAAATAACTGCAAATAAAAGCAAGTATGAAAAATACCATGACAGTACACATGCAAAATATAAATACATAGAAATATATACATAAAATATACATGATCAATATAATGCAATAGAACTAAGAAAAATCTGTAATACTTTTCATTTTAATGCAAATTTGCATAAAAATTGCCGTAAAAATGCATAAAAGTGTCAACTTAGCATTATTTGGTAAATAATAAAATTTTTGTGCAAAGTTGCATTAAAACCTATATTAAAAGTCAATTAAAAGAGTCAACTAGGCATTAAAAGTTCCATTATCTGCCAAATGAGCGCATTCACAAGCCAATTTTGATATTGGCCAAGAGCTTGATAAACTCCTTAACATTTTAAAGTTAGTGAATATATGGAAAGAGGGTTTTTTATGGGGGGGGACCGGAGCGCCCGGAGAAAACCCCAATGACGGATCAGAAGACAACACACACAGTGTATTGAATTCGCAAATTCCTAAAGCAGACCAAATGCAATTTTGTTCTATTTCTGTTCAGAAGACTCTACTCAGGTTCAAAGTGTACATGTTTTTCTTGTTTGTGAACCTCCTCAGTTTTTTCCAGAGCATGTGGTTCTGAATCTGGTTTGGTCTGCACATCTTCCGATACGTCAGGTCTCTGTTGTACTTCCTCCCTGTCGCTCTCCTCCATTGTATCTTCAGGGGACACCACCTTTCCTGATATTGGTGGTAATAAAAGAAGACTTGTTCTCCTTGCATGCATAGCTTCACTGATGCATTTGTGTGAAAGATCTATCAGGGGAGCTTTTCTTCCAGAAGTCAACGATAAACGTGGCTGTTGTTGAATTGGTGAACGGGGTACCTTTTTTGTTACTGGCGGCAACACTGGAAGAGTTTTTTCAACTGTATACAGATGTCCAAATCTGCATCTCCGTATTCTCGCCACCTCTAACGCTGAACGAGTCGGGGTAGGAGAAGGCTTCGGTCTAATCTGCGGGCGCTCTGCCTTTTCCAAAGATTTGGATGTTGATGACAATTGTGCTTGAACAGATTTTTTCTTCTCCTGAACAAATCCTTTTGTGGACCGTCTTCTTTTCTTTTGCTCTTGGACCACAGATGCCTGTGCAGGGCTCACCTCGTCGTCGCTGTCTGAGAGCTGTAGCATTTTTAAAGGCGATTCTTCAATACAAATCTCGCCCTCCTCGTGTATATGTCCTCTTGAGCATCTGGATTTTCTACGCTTGGACAGAGGAGTAGGCTGTGGCTTTTGTTCGCTCTCAGAGATCTTTTGTTCGCTCTCAGAGATCTGAATCTTTTTTGGTTTAACTTTTGTTTCCACCTCCGGCGTACTTTCTCTTTTGCCACTCTGTGTGGTTACCACCTTGGATGGGCCTTCGGGGGCCGTTGGTGGCTTCAGGGGCTCCACCTTCTTTAAAGCTGTTGGTAGAACTTTTGTTTCCTTCTCATCCGTTTGTCTGCCTGTGCCCATGTATAGTCTTGAGATGCCTAATGGCTTAGCTTGACCTGCAGGAGTCTTGGGTGGGTGTGGTTTATGATGGGTTGGCATTAAGGGAACCTTTTTGGATGTTGGTGATAATGAAGGAATACGAGGGGCCTTTGTCGTTGATATAATCTGACTTTCAGCTGGTGTCGTCACAGGTTTAAAGGTTGGTAGGCCACAGTGTAGGGCTTTAATCCTTTCTGAGATTGCTTGTTTTTGTTGTTTCTTTTCTGCTTTACCCATGGTGCCGATTATAGCTCCCTGCGGAAATGGAGTGATTTCAGACCTTTTCAAACTACTAGTAGGATATTTGTCAAGCTTCTCTCGATCTAGCTGCAGAAATCGGCTTTCGTGGAATGGAACTGTTGAAGGCTGCAGTTCCTCTGGGCTCTTTGCTGGAGGAATAGCATCTGTTTTCTTCTCAGGTATTTGCTCTACTGTGTCTGCATTTCTCAGAACACCTTTTACTGGAAAAGCCTTATGTCTAAGGGACTCAGCAATTTGTGGCTGCTCAAGTGGTTCTGTGAACCTTACCATTTTTGTTTTTGGTGATGGTGGAGTGGGCATTTCAGGTTTTTTAATCTCCTCAATTATAGACTCCTTAGGCTCAAGAAAGTCAAATTGTTCCTGGATTGACTTAAACATTTTTAATCTCTCTGATAATGACAAAATGACACCTGGTGTTTCCATATCGTCACTTTTTAACTCCTTCTCATATAAACTCTCCCTTTTAATGTCTGCCCGACTTAACCGAGGCCTTGTTTGGATCTGTGGCGGCAACGCTAACAGTTTCTCTAGTAGTTTATCAAGATTTGTTTTCCTCACAGGCAGCTTTTCCACAGAGCTCTTACTTTCTGTTTCATCTGTTGGAGGCTCAGTCAGGGCCTCTTGTAATAATTCCACAGGCCAAGATGGCTTCCCCTCTTCCTTTTCGTCTGATAATTTTGGTGATTCTTCGCTTTCAGATAATCTGATGTATTCATTGCTTTTGTCAAAGCCAGCCAATGGATAATCATCTTCCAGTGTTTCTAATGTTTCTATTGTTTCTATTTCTTCAGCCTCAGTAGTCACTATGACCTGTGAGATATCTGTAGGTTGTTCAGTTTCAAGACCTTCAGGCTGCACCTGGACTTCTTCCGTAGGCTGTTCAGCTTTTTTCTCCTCATCTTCACTAGGAGATTTTGCTGTTGTTTCCGGCTCTATAGGCACGTTGAAAAGTCCAGAGAGATATCTTATTTTATTGTTACGGAATTCTTCATAGTACATATGCTTCAACTTTCTCATGAAGAGTAATTCTTTCCTAACTTTAGCAAACTGAGCAATTGCACCTTCCACTGAAATATCTATAGGAGAAGAATTTTCTGGCAACGGCCTCGTCAAACATTGCATGTACTTTGTCTCTTGAAGATAATGTATTAAAGTTAACAAAAACGGCTGTTTGTAGATCATGTAGTCAAACTCCATGCCATCTGAAACTTTTTCTTCTTGTTGTGGCATACTCTCTGGTCCAACTATCTCTATGTCTTCTACAGCCGGAACTTGTTTTGGAACCATGTTCACCCATCGATCCTTTCCAAAGATGCCAACAAAGGTACCAGTGCTTGACCAGAGTTTCACATTGTATTCCACCTCTGCTGTAATTATTTTCTCGCAAGCAGGATCACATGCAACACTTATCAACTCAGATGTACCGGCTTTCCAAGAGGCTATTAGTGGAGTTGGTTGTGAAGGGTATAGCCATCCACTGATTGTCTCATATTCCACATTATTTTGTTCTTCTTTTGTTTGAAGACCAAAATCCTCAATATCATACAAACAAACTACTCCATAGCTATCACCTGTCAGTAAAATTGTTTCACTTTCAGAAAGTGACACACAACTAATCTTAGCACCATCTTGTATGACTGCTTTGAACCTACTTATCAGTCCTCCGTTAATTGTCGTTGACCATGCCGTAATGTAAAGATCTCCTATTGTCAGCAATGTGCCTGTTGTAGCACTAACCTCTCTGCTCTTCAGAGATTTTACTAATAGAACTCTTTTTTCTTCACCTTGCTTCAGAGTAGACTCGATCAACAAATCATGTCGAAGCGTTAACTGGCGAAGGTACAGTTCAAGACTTTGTATTTTAGGGTTGTTTGTTGTGTTGATATAGTACAAAGCGGTTAAAGTTTCTAAATCCCAGGTGAGAACATTGCCGTTGCTGGATGCTGCAATCAATTTGTCGTCATGGTGATCCATAGAGGAAATATTGCTCAGTAGAAAATGCTCAAACTCATTCCTTAACTTTCCATTGGAATCCAGCTGTAAGATTTTTGAGGAATCCTTTGTGGAAATGTACATGTCATCGTTCATGAGGACAATGCTGGTCACATCATTCGGTAAGGTTTCTTCTAGGATTTCCAGCTGTTCTCCATTGTTAAAGTTCCAATGTTTTATTAACCTGTCACAAGAAATTGTAATCAGTTTGCGGTTGACTTCATCGAATGACATGAATGTGTTTCCAGCAATCTTCTGTTTGCTTGGTGTGATGTCAAACTCCATGACAGCCTTTCCGGTCAAGATATCCCACACTGTCACAATGCCTTTCTGGCAAACAGAGATGACTTGCTTGTAAATCCCATGATAGAGCATACTGCACAAAGGCATGTAGTGGGATTTCAAGGTCTCATGGAAAACATTGGTTCCCCTTCCAAAACATTTTCCAATAACTGAGTTAGCAACGTAAAACTCATTGTTGTGTATGTTGTAGCATACACTGGTGATTGGGGCTGTTGGTACCAAGCCACTGGGAATAATACGCTGCTTGAGATTCCAGTCTCCATCGGTCCAAAAACATATATGTTTGTCTACTGATATGGTGACAAACATTTTCTCTATGGAATTGTACACAACATGGGTGACAGTTTCCTTATGTCCTACTAATTCACGTTCATATGACTTGGTTTTGTGAGGAAACCACACCCGTAGAACGCCAGACATCCCACCGGTCAAGAAATACCTGGACCAAGGAGAATACGCAACAGACTTGTAGAATCTATAGTTCCCAGGGCTTCTATAGATCTGTGCGTTGATAGCAGGCTCACTTCTCTCTTGGTCAAACATGCACTCTACGACGGCCATGAATTTGGATGTCGCACCGCACACGGTAAAAGACTGTAAAGATGGAATGTATTGCACTTGAGTGCAAATGTCATCAAAAATGAAAATCTTCAGACTGTCAAAGTTTTCACAGGTGGTAGACAGCAGAGATGAGACAGTCACAGTTGGGTAGTGTCGCAAAGAGCTTCTTTGCAACTTCTTCTTGTTGAAAAGGCCATTATCGTGGATGTAATAAGAGACGTTCACAAACAAAAATCCTCTAGAGTCGCCACACGCAAAAATACCCTTGTTCCCATTACAATAGTAGTCCATGGCTGTAAACTCTTCCTCCAAGATGCAGAATTTGATTCTCGTTAAATCAGAAAAGTGCTCACAATTATAGAATAAGATCTCTCGGTCAGACGTTGAGACAGCTAGCATTTTGAGATCGCTGATGTACAACACATCGAAAACATGCATTTTGGGAGTATGGTGATAAGCAGGTGTTGTCGTCTCTCTTTCTTGAAGGGGAATACATTTTGATATCTTTAAGTCATTTGACCAGTATTTCAGCGTGCCATTTGTTGTGACCGTAATGTAATTATAGTTTTTGTAAGACCTGATCGGTTCCATTAAGCAGTAGTCCCTGAAATCCTGTGCGGTTCTCAGATTGGAGGGTCGGCAAATCATTTTCACAATTGGTTTCAGACAGTCAGTCTGTGTGTATGTAAACTCATATGGGAAAAGTATGTTCTTGTAGTCCAAAGTCTCTGCTTGTTCATTTCTCTGAAGGAGATAGTGCAAAAGTTCTCCAAGATCCACGGTTCGATCGCAGTTTGTGTCAATTTTCATGTGTAGGACACGAACCTCCTCTTTTGTGATATCTGTGTTTATTTGTGCCATCATCTCATAAAATTCATCCATGTCCAGGCCTCCACTTTCATCAGTGTCGGCCTCTTTGAATAGTTTCACAATTTCTGGAATGTTTTCCGCTGTGAACATCTTCTCAGCGTTCGAATCAGACGATGCTTCTTCGTTTAACATGCTGTCCACTTTCGTAGGCTCGTCTATGTGGGCTATCGATTTGGGAAAATGTCCGTCGAGGGACTTCAGTATTTCGGCCTCGTAGAAATCCGTTTTCATCGCTTTCCCTGCTTTTTGAAACATCTTGCCTGGAAAGTGAGTTCAGAAAGTTTTACGATATCGGTTTCTGGAATCACGTGTCACTCTGTTAGAAGTGAAACACATCAAGAATGAGATTGGAAATTTTTTTACTATTTAGCATCCTGGAATTAGGTGCCGTCACCAAAGATCAAAGCCCCCTGTGATGTAAGCTGACGTTGCTTGGTAACAACAGCATGTGGGAGGAGCGGAAAAACCAGTGTAAGTGGCCCATTTTGGATCACTGAACGGATCCAGTGCTACATTTGTTTGACATCATGGAATGATTAAAACTGTTCAATTACCAAATGTTAAACTCCGAGTTCTACTTTTTTTGAACTAGAAAGCTATTTTGAAAGCCATTTATGTCTTTATATCTTGATGAACCACCAGGCCAGTTGATTCACATTTGACACACAATTACTTTACAGTATTAAGCTCCATTTTAAAATAGTACAACGTACTGGAATCAAAATAACAATCTCTGCTACATTTAGCATTTGACCGACAGCAAAAACAGTTTGATTTTTTATTTTTCCCCACCATGGGGCTTTTTTTGACAGTAGGCTGACAGGAATGGGGTAAGGAGAGGGGGGAAGACATGCGGTAAATATCGTTGGGTTCGGGAGTCGAACCCGCGATGGCCGCGTCGAGGACTCAAGGCCTCCAAATGTGGGTCGCGCTAACCCCTACGCCACCACGGCACGCCCAAAACGGTTTGATTTTAAATAAAGTTTCAAATAAATCCAGACAGTTCAAGCGCAGGGATGAAGCCCAGGTTTGAGAATCGACAAACAAAAACTTTTGCGGATGTCTACAGGCATGTTGGCTGATTCTTTGAAAACCTCGCATTGTAGGTGGACAGCCAAATTTTGGAATATTGCTTAATAACTTAAAACCTTCTCTTAATTGCTCAACAACCCTATAATTGACCTGTCTGCTTTGTCTCTTGGTATTGATAAATGGTGCTTATTCATCAATGTTCTTTAATAGACCCCTACTGCACAGAAGTTGGCCCTGTTTAGTGATTACATGACTTCTGAAGACAACTGATTGCACTGGACTTTATTCAGGGTGTTGCACACCACATGTGTCTTAATGTGTCACTTTGCTGGTCTTTCACAGCATCATAAGAAAATAAATGTAAGTTTGCAGTTTTACAAAACGTGTAAAAGTTCAAGCGGCCTGACTGAATGTTTTCGTAAGGCACCGTCTGACTTGTGGGAGGGGGCTAAACACAACATGCACCAACTCGTCTCCCAATGTGCACCAAGTCACGTGCCGGCACTGAAATAGCAGCGGTTAATTATATGAATAAATGAAACTTTTATAGTCCGTCTTTTTACTGGCGAATCCGACCTTTGCCCCCCCTTCATCTAAACTACACAAAACAAAATTGGGCCAACAAAGAGCGCTTTGTGTAACTCGTGATGTACACATGTTGGACACTAACTTTCTTCTTCCAGCTCTTTTCAGTGTCTGCAGAACCATGTAAAGTGGGAATTATACAAACACCACACCAAAATATAGGCTGGATGGTAGAATATTTATATATTTACTTATTGATTTAACATTTTAGGCGTCTATACGGTTACCCAGCCGTGACCCCTGCAGGTCCAACTCGAGCAGTGGGAGCTTCTATGTCAGAATGAAGAGTTCTGATCAGTTTTAATAATGTAGCAGTAAAATAGGAATACAGGTGTGTTTCTATTTTCAAAAATGAATCCACAGGATTTTCAAAAATGAAAAATTTTTACTGGCGCCACTATCTTTCTGAAGATATTGTTAAATGTTTCCGGAGGTCAAAGGTCAACCAGTCATTCCACCCGTATAAAAATCGAACAAACTATGGTGTCAATCAACTGTGTTATGCTTGTGCAGCAAAAAAACAAAAAACAAACCAAAAAACTCGCTTGAGTCATTATAATTGAGATTTTTTACAAAATTAAATGAAATAGATATAAATGTTGTCATGTTTGTGAAGCTCAAAATTTTGTAGCACAGTTGATTGACAACAAATTTATATGATTTATTTATTTTTTTTGGATTATATCCAAATTTTTTTTTTATAAAAGTCTGCATTGATTTGCACTGAAGAAACCAGGGAAAAATTACCAACAAGACATTGAACTTGAGGAAATTTACTTAATATCCAAGAATCATTGGGTTAGGTCAAGAAACTGGCACTGTGATGCTTTATTTAGTAAGCGATCATATCGATTCATATGTTTTCTAATTGATTATTCACACACATAAGATTCCTCTGTCTATTTGCAAAATGCAGCATTTGTGTGAATGTCTCATACTTATGTGTGAAAGGCTTTAAAAGCTTCAATAAATTACTGTATAATTCAATTTTCTTAAAAATCTGGAAGTTATTTGCCCCCACAGAGTTGCATGTTCATGATATATCTCTGACGTAGTATTGAAAAAATGTTTGTTCCAAAAGATGGAAAGGAAGGACGAGTCAAGGACATGACACAAGTGGCTTCGTTATCCATCCAGTTAAATTTATTACCAACATAAAGCACCTTTGGCAGTCCGGGAAACAGAAACTGAAGAAATGGGGGATGTGTCCCCAGGCATGCCGTTCCGAACTCGCACATCCTGCAGACTGCAGTTCTCAATCAAAGCACCAGAACGTGGGGCCATGATTTCAGAAGACCCCATTATGAGGGGAAAATGTCATTAGCAATTTTACAATTTCACGCATTGGTGCAGCTAACATCTCTCTGGAAGACGGCAGGTCATGGATGAGAGGTAAGAGGCCCCCAAACTCTTGGAGCAAGTCAGACGGTGAGTAATGTTCAGTACTTAGCATGAGGGGAAGAGGAACTCGCGCATTCCTGTCCAGCATCACGGCACATCGCTCATCCTGGTACAATTACATTTCTGAACTGAGGACAGAATGCCCTGTTTTTCCAACTCCCAACAATTCTGAGGTCACAGCAGCTCATCTGCTCATCTGCATTTATAATTCCTCTCTCTGTCAGTCTTCTGCTGGCCCGAGATATGTTTTTGGCAGAGTTAGGATAGGAAATCTTCATTATCTGCGTTTCCTTTGACCGTATGCTTGTGCAAATTGGAATTACGAAAGTAAATTTGCCTAATGGAAACACGCCAATTTAGAAAAAAAAAAAAAGAAAGGTCACACCTTATTTGAAGGAGTTTGCCTAAAATTGACATGACACGCTCATAAACATGACATAATACCTGTCATGAACATGAAGGCGTCTTCATGAATGTCTGACTGTTGTCATGAAGTGTCATTCCGTAAATAATGACACTTTTAATGTACCTTTAATGCAAGATTTAGTACAATTTTGCATTGTGCCTTTTAGGATTAGAGGCACATTTCTTGGTTTGCCATTAAAACATAGCACATATTACGCTTTCAATTTTTATTTATTTTTTATTCTAAGACAAATTTTAGAGTAAAAACATCCAAAGAAGAAAGCCCAATTTCTCACTCTTGCCCTAATCTAACAAATGTGGATAAACTAGGTCAAATCGACTGCTTTGACATAGTTTCTAGAGCAAAAAACATTGGCATCAGAAATCCAATTAAATTTATGTATTTTTCCCCTATAATACCTAAAGTATTTTAGCAAAAGACAAAAACAAACCGAGCAACCTCCAATAACAACCCTTTCCGGAACTTCTTGCACTCATTTATATTTTAAAACTCCAAAACTGAGGCGAAATATCTGCATTGCAAATGAGTGTCAAACCGTGGGCAGAGGAGATGGATGACTCTCCCCTCTCTGAGAGGCAGCCTCTGCCAGAGATTGCAGATCAGAAGAGGCTATAATTACGGCACAGCCTCAGAGACATACTGGAGGGATCAACCAACAAGTCCTCGGAGCTGTCAGGCTTTCTGAAGAGAGCACAGTACCATAATTGAGCCGCGCTGAATGGGCAGCATAAAGAGACGTTAGACAATCAGCTGCAGTTGACGGCTGATGCATGAAAAGGTTTGTGGTTCCGCGGCTCAAAATATGTGCTGTGGTTTCTAATTGATCTGCAAAAATTTTCCAAAACAGCGATCGAGTCTCTGAAATCTACATAAACATGTTGTTGTTTGGAGCCTCTTAATGCAACTAAAAATAAAAAATAAAATTAAAAAATCAGTTATTAGGAACAATTCAGAGACGGCCAGTGAGTATAAATGAGGTTTTAAACATTCAGAACCAACACCAGACTCTATATCAGACTCAGATTTAGTTCCTCCTGCTTCCTCTACTGCATTTCAAGCACTTCTGGTAAAACCTCTAAATTTCTGCTTTTTGAAGTGCATAACATGAATGAAAGTCTTAGAACGCCACTCAGAGCAGCTGCAGCTTTTACGTTGATGGGTGTCTGTATTTTAAAAAGGAGCAGTGTTATGTCTTTTTCAATTTATAGAACAATCAAGGAACTATGTTAATGTCAGTTATTAAAAAAAATGCTAGATATATCAAATATAACTTAAAGAAAATTAATTTGTAATGTAACACATTGAAATTGGGCCCCTATATCTTTAAAAGCGCCTGCTCTTTCTGAAACTCCGCCTTCAGGACGTCACCACAACATGGCTCCTCCATTAACCTTTAGCACCATTTTTACCAGCATTGCCCTGAAAAGTAGCTCCTATAATGAGATCAGCAAATGTGCTGTTCAACCAGGTGTTTGCCAATTGCTGCTGGCTAGTCTGAAGGAGCTGGGAGAATCATGTAAACTTTAAAAAAAGTTTTTTCTGGACTTTTAATTGGAGATATGTCAACTTTGTACATTAAGAAATAGAAATTTCCACCCATTTGAGTTTTTAACTTTGTCAGATTAGATGGAGTGCCAGTGAGCCTCAATGTTCAAGTCTTTACACAGATTTTCAACCAAATTTAGCTTCAGACTTTGACTTGGCCATTCTGACACGTGGCTGTGCTCGGATCTGAAACCTTCCCTTGTCTGGCTGTGTTGTTTATGGTCGTTGTCCTGCTAGACGGCTAATTTTCACCCCTGTCTACACAGATTTACTGTACTAGCCTGAATTTTCAGAAAGGGAATAAAAGACAAAGGCATTGAGCAATCTTTAGGATTTTCAAGTCTGCCTTTTGACTGATGCCCATAAAACTTTACAAAGTGTGGAGTGTATTCTTCACGTTGGCCTAATGCCATCCTACGGTGGCGTTAGCCACTCAACTAAATCTCATTTCGACAAGAAAACAGACTTGTGTTTGTGTCACGGCAGGGAGGGAGGGGCAGAACAGGCCTGATGAAGCCACCGCCTCACAGCCACCTTCAGGCTATTTTGCAACAACAGGGCATTGAGGGAGTGGAGGGGCTGACACCAGGGGCCAGGCAACAATCGGCGTGATGTCAAAGCCACAGCTGTAAAGAACTGGAGGAGGTTTCAGCAGCAAAAACAAAAACAAAAAACATCTGCAGTCTCGGAAAACATCACTGTAAAGCAAAAAGGGGAAAGTCACTGAAACATCTACGGATAGCTGGTGTGTCTTCCAGAGGGTGAAGGAAGTGAACTGCTTTTCAGATTAAAATGTATGAATTTTTCTGTTAACACACCGACTCCCTGACAAAACGTTCACCATTAAGGTCAGGCGTTCACTCCTGCAACTCAAAAAAAACTTTCTGATTTTAGTCATTTTCCTGCGTTACCCCCGTTCTTTGTGTCGTCACTTACAAAGCTGTTTGATTTTGAAAAAGAGAAAAAAGCTCTTTAAAACTAAAGCAAAGATGCCATTTTTGGTTATACTTAAAAACCCAGTTCCCCACTTTGAGGGCCTTTTGTTCTAACTGGGCCAAACGTTTGCAGAGTACGCCTTTAATTCCAGAAGACGTTACATACTGGATCAAACTTGACCAAAATGAGTATAAATTGTTTTTTTTATTATTTAAAAGGGGGGGCGTCTTTTGAGCTTTATATCATGTTATAATGTTATTCCCTGTTCAAACAGATACCTGGAATGTTGCTTTTGTCCTTTCATGAATGTCTGAGAAATCTTTGGATCTCCCATGGCAGCTATTCAGAGGCACCTTAACACCTGCATTGCCTATTTACCCAAAGCTAAGCCTTGGAAATTCAGTCTCAAGGCAAGATTCTGTATCACAGACGACCCTCTGGAGAAGGATTGTGTCTTTCCCACTCAGCTCCTCCTGACTAGCGGCAGCAGTAATCAACAAGCACCTGGTAGAAATGATCATCTGCTGTGCTTATCATATAAACTGCATTGCTCCTAAGAATGCCTGTAAATGACATAAATGGACACCATAGAGAAGCCTTGTGATGGCAAAAGGGGGAGGTTCTTAAAGTGACAGATGTAAATTTCAAGGCGTCAGATACGGCTATGATGCAAAGTCAAAATTCCACAGATTCAATAGATACTTGATTATAATACAAAATGTTATGTATAAAATACATAATACCACCTACTTCCCCTTTAAGGAATATTATTAATATATCATCTAATAGGAAAGACAGAAAGGACCAGATAACTGAGAACTGTCGAATAGGAAAAGTCTCTTCCTACCTGAAACATATTATACTTCATAATATGATTATATATTATATCTGGATAGGCCTTGAGTTGCTAATCCTTAAACCTTTTACGCCGATCGCTGCATTTCTTCACTTTTCCTGGGGCAAAAGTATCCAAATGAATTATGGTGCATACACATTGTCTGATCCATACCTGAATCTTACAAGAATTTATCAGGGTAATGGTCAAAAAAAACAAAGCATCTTTGCCTTAAGTTCTATGCAGAGCCTGGAAAGGTTCACCCCAAAACTGTGTCTAGTATCCTGCCATGGTTTATGTTCTCTATTACATTTTCAACTGGAGTTAAATCCAAGAATTTCTTCACTTTTTGACAGCAAAGAACAACCTCACAACTTCTTACCAAAGCTCAGTCTGCGTACAACAACGAAACCTTTTTAAAAAATCACACTGAGGCAATCAAAAAGCCTCTTACTGACCAGTCGTCCGCTAAAGGAGCCTGCATGATACAACAGTTCGGAGACACTCTGCAGAGAAAGCAAGCAGACTACTCGGTCAACAAAGAGACAGATGGGGCAAGAGGTGGGCTTTATTTGAGTGCTACGCTTTAGATGAGAGCGGACCGCCAAGTATTTTGAGAAGACGACGGCCATCTGCTCAAATCGTTACAAGTGCGATGGTGGAGAAGAAGCCATTTACAAATCGCAGCAGTAATCTGATGCGTTCTGTTGCAGTTATACCCTAGAGATGTACACACAGCTGGGGTTAGACCTTGGTCATTGACGGCAGTCGTTCCAGTGTTGTCAGACGGACCTGCTGATGAATAACAGATCTGATGCAACTGGCAGAAAATGTATTACCAAGCTGTTAAAGTAAGAATATGACTGTTTATCACCGAATTGAAGTAAAGCCCATCTTCAACCATGCCACAAGAAGAAACATCTCTTCAGTCCGTTGACTTTCATTTATTCTCTACAGGTACAACATTACAAAGACGAGGGGTTTTGCTGCAAACAGCAAGTGAGTTTTAGAGATGTGGAGAAAGGATCCTTTTTCTGTAGATGACTCCTGGCACAAGTCAAACAATACATCAAGAGGAATTTGAAAGAGAAGTGTCAGATGTCAGATTTCTACTTGTGATACAAAATACAACCTTTCAAAGCCCTCGAGCACCAGAGAGTCCATCCAAAACGGAGAGTGAAAACTTATTTTGGACCTTTCACACTGGAAGTAGACGGCTTTATCTCAGGAAACCCGCATCAAAACGTTGACTGTGGTCTCTCTTCCTTCATCAGGAAGGATGGATTGTCGGTTGAGGAAAATCTGAAAGTGTACAAAATCTGTTCCGAGAAGAACTTGACTCTTGGTATAATTGGTTTCCTCTTCACACGTAAATGTCCTATATGATGAGATTAATATTTATATGAATTGCTCAAGCAGATAAAGAAATGTTTTCACATGGCAGCTGTCCAAACCAAACATGCACTATGTGAAGAGTAATCCCCACCAACTCATCCAGTAGGTTGCAGAACAATTGCAGCTCATCAGGCTTCATCACGTGTATTAGGGGTCCCAACAGAGGCATGGGGCCCATATCCCACAGAGAACCACAAACATGCTGGGAGGCAGAGGGACAAGCCACCGACAGGAAGTGTGATGGGGAAAATGAAGGATGAGATGATCCCACATCTCCCTCTTCCCGCTCTAATGTGGTGTTGATGCTCGTTGTTAAATGATCTGAAACACTGACATGTGACCATAAAGCAAAAACCAAAGAAATCTGGTGCAGGGCAAATTTCATTTCCTATAGATGTCCAGGACTAACCACTGATGTATCCTCCTCTTTTGTTTTAAAAAAGCTTATTTACCAAATCTATTGCTTTATAAGTTGATATTTATAGCTGTTTTGCTCCAGTTGTTTCGAAATAAATATATATATATACACTCAACAAAAATATAAACGCAACATTTTTGTTTTTGCTCCCATTTTTCATGAGATGGACTCAAAGATCTAAAATTCATTCCAGATAAACAATATTACCATTT
>CAEFZX010016148.1:0-29582 GCA_903066825.1 Alfaro cultratus | reverse complement strand
TATATGTATATATATTTATATATATATATATATATATATATATATAAAGTAATAAAATATGCATAAAACATTTTCTAGTATGTGGTGTTATTTTGCAACACTTTAACAACAGGAATTTTATGAAATATGTTTTCATGGAAGTTCAATAAGGTTTATGTATCCGGTTTAATCAACGGTCCACATTTACACATTTTCAAAAAAAAAAAAAAAAAAAAAAACATTTACACATTTTCAAAATAATGGCTTTTACACAGATATTATTTAATCCACGGTTATACTTACACATGTGTGTTTATTTGCTTAAATGCACATGAGCAAGTAAAATATTTCAGGCGTTTTACTAGTTAATAAAACACAAAGTAAATGTCAAACTCGCATGTGAGCTTTTATATCTAAATTTACAATCCGGAAGTGAAATTTGAGTGCTGTGATTGGTCAATCCAAAAATACCAAACTGCCGAGACGTTGTCTCTCTACGAAGTGAACTAAAGGATTTCTGACGCAATGGAAATAGTTAAATGCGATTCACACGGTAAGCTATTATTAATAAAACACTTGTAATAAGTTGTCATGCAACAAAAACTTATGTTATGTGTTAGTACCGGCGTATTCTGTTGTATATGTGGTTCTATTCCTGCTAACTTAGAATGTACGTATGTCAAGGTGGGTCATTCTCCGTTGTCGGTAATGGCCGTAAGATTTACTAAAAAACACTTTCTCTGTGTCCTCTCGCAGGTAGTGTGTGTATGCTAAAAACCGGCGTGAAAGAGGGACCAAATAAAGGCAAGAGCTTCTACATCTGCAATGACAAGCATGGCTGTGATTTCACCCAACAGGCCAGGTATGTCAGCTAATTCACCAGCGAGCTCTTTAAGAAAATATCCAGCAGTTTAAAGTCTTGAACGTGTTCTTACTCTGTGCTAGAAATGTTAACAATTCGTTGAAATAACAGCACAGTTGCTGTAAAAATAAAAATAAAGTACACTTTCTTTTTTTAATTACAAATAGGCCCAGCTTATCAAAAACTTTTCAAGTCTCCTTGGAGTTTCCTCCTGTCTCCTAATGATTGTCACTCCCTGCCTTAACGAGATCATTTATTTAATAGCTTAAACTGTACAAAAAAAACCCCAAAACCCTCTTCATGATGTCATGCTATGTAAAACCTTAATGTTGGAAAAGAGTCAGCTGTCTTTACCATGATTGTATTTTTTTGTATTATCTGTTGTAATATTGTGTGGGGGGTTAAATCCCATTTCAGCCTGCATTCAGTTTTGTAAAAAAAAAGGTTTTAAATATTGTCACGTTTAAACTAACTTGTCATATTCACCTGTTAATCTAAATTCTCAACATGGCCTGTTCCAGTATCTCTCCTTCTCACTGTCTGCATCATGAAGAGTCAGTGGTGGAGCTCCAGGCGCTCAGCTACAGTCAACAGCAGCAGAACCACCGGTGAGGATGCGGAAGGGTTGAGTTAGAAAAATAACAATTATTCTTTAAATTAACATTATGAACGTTATACCTGTTCCTCATTTGTCCCAGACTCTACTACAGGTGTGTTGTCGGGAAAAGAGAAGGTCAGAAATGGTGTGGAAACGTGCCCTGGACTGCTGTAAGGCTAACTTTGTCCCCAAAACTCCTAGAATGCATTAACATTTAATATTGTTGCAATCGTATTTATTTAAGTATATATTTTATAAATAATTGCAGCAAGAAAAAGAAAGGAGAACCCCTCTAACTGACTCCCAGCTGCAGCCATCCTGCCTCCCACGTGTCAGAAATCCCTTTAAAGCTCCCGACAAGAGGGACAAACCTTCGGAGGGGAGAAGCATGCTGAGCGGTGGGTGTGAAGGGGAGAAGAAAACTGGGAAAGCAAGTTATAACGCAGAAGAAAGACAACGTTCTCAGAAGGAAAATATGGAGGCTTTTGGCGCAGGAGTGGAAGAAGTGCGAGAGGAAAGAAAGTTGAGCTCACCTGAAACGCATCGAGGTAAGCTGCTCCCAGCAGGAATGAAGGTAAAGAAGAGGATTTCAAACGAGGAAAGCAGCAAGTCCAAAGCTGACGGCGTTGATAGAACAGCAGCTAGGACTCAAGGCAAGGCTGGGAAAAGTTCTGCAGAGGAGGCAGAGTCGGAAAAAACCATTTCCACGCGAGACGTTGAGAAAATCAGTCAAATCTCTTCCTTGACTCAAGATGAGCCCACAGCGGAGAAGAGCGTTGCTAAATCTGTCCCCTGCAGAAGCAGCCAGTCTTCCAGAGGAGCGGATTGTGCCATTTCAGCAGATGTTACGACAGAGACCCATCAAGAAGAGGAGGATGACGACATAGTTTTGGTTTCAGTGAAACCGGCTGCTCGCCAAACTCCCCCGGCTTCTTCTACAGTCCAAAAGACGATCACCAGCTTTCCTGGGTTCCGGTCGGCCGCCCAGGTGGGCGACCCAAAGGGGATGCACTGTCTGCTCAGTGCCCAGCTTCAACAGAAGAAGGTTGGTGGTTCCACTAAACAAAGGCTCTGCTGCAGTTTGATGCAAACGTCGACATTAACAATTAATTTATTTGATATTGTAAAGGATTAGTGCAGCAACGGACTGTAAAAAAAATAAAAATAAATCTTTCAAGCGTGGATAAAAACGAGCGTGCTCCTCTCTCAGGTCGTGTGGTTTTCATATTGGCCACTTGAATTTCAGGATGATGACATTTTTTTAAGATGGCAGCTAAAGTTCTTGTTCAGCAAATTAGTGGTCAGTGAACCAACTTTTTCAATAACTACTGCTGATTTTAGTGCAAACATACATTCTCCATTACAACCATGGCGGACATTTTGAAAAAATGTCCAGCAGAGAAAGGAAACACAAGATCAAGAAAATGTATGTGATTTCTAAGTTTCAAAATATGCTTTGACACCAAAAACATTCATCTAATTGGCAATTTTCCATGACAGCTGTCTAGAAAAGAAATGTCAGTAATTATGAGTTGTTTCAATTACCTATTATTTGATACTAAAAAGTATTTGTTTGTGCCATATTAGCAAATATTGCACAAAGATACATTTACTTGATGACCATCTTGAATTTTTTAGAAATAAAACAAGTTAGGTTGTTGTATCTGGATGTGGAAGATTTTTCTGGAATATTCAGTTTTCTTCTGCGCTATATTTGGTTTGTACCGTCATAAAGATATTTAAAATGCACATGCTATGAAAATAAAGTTTAACAGGAAAACAGTCGTAAAATATTTAGCAATTTTCTGCTGTTTAAGTTTTTTTGCCCCATATTTGTGTGTTTGTGTTCGCCTGAGCAGGCCACTCTGTCTTCGGTGAATGTGGCGGCTCTTCCAGATAAAGGAGAGAGGCTGAGGTTACAGGTTAAAGAGCTGGAGGACGCTCTGGAGTCTCTGAGCCTCGCTGCTGCTTCTCATCCCGGTGAGTTACAACTCCGCCTCCTCCCCCTTCCAAACACAGTATTACAAATCTACGCCCTGGAGCCGTTGTAGAGGAAATCATGCCGTCAGTTGTTACCAAGCACCGCTAATCCACCTCATTAGCTTTTGCCACTCCTTTTTTAAATCTCTATCCGGCCATGTGGTTACGAAACAATCATTTGGAAGAGTAAATCTAAAATCTGTTGGATTAAAGTAGCTGTTTTTGTCGTCTCACTGCTAACGTGACGTTCAAACCTCTTCCAGAACCTGCAGAGGAGTCCAGGAGCAGCGGCTCTGCTGCCTGCTCCGCTCGGCCCGTTGTCAATCCATTCAGCAGGCCGGGCGGAACCGTCCTGCTCCCCTCCGCTCCAGTACCAGGGTCGGTCCGGCACCAAGCCTCTGGCAACACTGGGGGGATTCAACTGAGCCAAGGAAACACTCAAACCTTTGGAGGTGAGCCATACTTAGAATCTTGTGGGGGGAGTGTTGTGTATTTCTTTTAATTTGATTAGTACTTTTCTTCTTCTTTTTTTTTTTTTCCAGCAGATCTTCAAATGCACCCTTATTATGGCGGCAGGATGACGGATGAGCGCCTGCTGGCGGTGAAGAACGCCACCTGCGAGGCCATCGACCATCTTCACAAATCTCTGGAGTCGTGTCCGGATCCCGAGGACGAAGCGTCGGACCCCAGGGGCATCAAGGTTCCCCTCTCCTTCACTCTTTTCTGCCGAGTCAACCGCAAAATCTGGTGTTCTGCTTCATTTTAAACTCTTTAAAGCTGTAATTATTAATAATAAACAGTTTGTGCTGCTCTCCTTTACTTTAAGAGTGTTCTGTGTCAGTAACGTTGAGTTTCTTTGTTTGGCCGGTCAGGTGCCGCTCCTGGCCCATCAGAGGGGAGCTTTAGCCTGGCTGCTCTGGAGGGAAGCTCAGAATCCATGTGGAGGAATTCTGGGTAACTTCTATTTATCCGTGTATCCACGACCTTTAGCAGCACTTTAAAACCGTTACAGATTTTAAAATGGGCACAAATTAAAGACGAATCAGGTTTTTTTACTGGCTGATGTCAAATGTTTCCCAATACTTAGTGATTCTGATTTGATCTTTAATCTTAAACGCAGGTGAAAGAGAGAAAAAGTGCATTCACAGGAGTCTCATATTTTCCATGTTTATACAGCAAAACATTTATCCCTAACCTTTTCTCATTATTATTTTTGCCTTTTGCGTGGCTATAGCGGACGACATGGGCTTGGGGAAAACTCTGACCATGATCGCTCTCATGCTGACAAAAAAGACGAAGGCCAAAAAAGAAGGAGAAAAGAAAGAAGAGAAGAAGTTGGACTCCTGGATCTCTAAAAGCGGTGATCCTTATTTGTTATCAGTCAATTTGTCGTTTTCGAAGAAATCCAGCTGGGTGATTGTAATCATTTCTAAACCGTTCATAATTAGATTACACGTCGTTTATCCGGTTTGTGTCATTGCTTGTTTCGCTGTCCAGATTCCAGCATTGTGTCTTCTAAAGGCACCCTGGTCATCTGTCCTGCCTCCCTGATTCACCACTGGAAGAAGGAGATTGAGCGGCATGTCAAGACAGGCAGGATGTCGGTGTATCTGTACCACGGTTCCAGCCGGGAGAGAAGCGCCAGAGCGTAAGAACCAACACTCCTGTTGAATACACCAATGACTTTCCTTTGCTTTATCTTTTTGATCTGCCTTTCTAAACAAATAGCTAGGACCTATTAGAATCTTTTCTGCAGCCAAATATATATCAACCTTCCTGAACCATGTTTGGGCTAAAAAATATTCGTCCCTTAAAAAGAATTATTGTGGTGTTTTTAATTTTTAAATTTTATTTTAATTTGTGCTTCTCCAAACTGGAATCTTGGAAATGATTGAATTTTTGCCATGAAAAGTGCCACGATTGTATAAATCAAAGAAAACCAAACACTTATTTGCTTTGCTAATTCTTTGAGACACATTTGTGTTAGCAGGCGCAATGAAAAGAGGACAGATTTTACAAACGATTATTTAAAGCACAAGCAACTAATGTCGAAGATTGCTTTGTATCTGGGCCTGCAATAAGCAATTATTTTAGTCATTTATTACGCTATTATTTATTGTGACAATTGATTAATTTTATGCCATGATAATCCTTTATTAGGATTATCCTTTTAATCGGATAAAAAAATTGGCACATTCTGCAGATTTTTTATTAAACCACTTAAACCATTTTCATACAATATCAGCAATACCTTGAAAGATGCAAATAAACAATTAAATTCCCTCTTTAAATAAGAAAACAAAAAAATTTTAATTGCCTAAAATGCAATGACACAGTATTCCTTTAGTGAACGCTTGATCATTTGTAGCAAAGGATGCAGCTCCAGCTAAAAAAATACAACAATGTGAAAAACTTAACATCAATACAGTGTAGGACTGATCTGTTTACGTTTTGGATTAACTGATTAACAATTAGACAGCTAAAGGGGCTTAATAGGAGTTATTTATTTTTTGTTGTTATTTTGAACTGGGTAAAGATAAAACTTTACCACTTGAGTTCTGGTTAGAACATATTTACCAGCATCTTATTTTTTTATTTTTTATTTTTTTTTACAAGTTCAAAATGAATATATTTTTGTACAGCTTTGGACTGTGGTGGTCTTTTGGTAAACCGCCTGTTTTGAGTCAGAATAGTAGTAGATCACTATATTTGTTGAGGATTATTTCAATAATCAATCCGTCACGATTAATCGGATTAATCGTTTCAGCCCTAATTGTGTCTCTCTTCCAGACTGGCAGATTACGACGTGGTCGTCACCACATACAGTTTGGTTTCTAAGGAGATTCCTGTCGAAAAGGAAGATGCTGATAATCCCGGCAAAGATCCCGATCATGTGGTAAATACAGCAAGTCAAATCTAAAACGTCAGGTTTTATGTGTAAATAATAGTAAAACCAAAAAATCTGATCCACAATTCAGTGATCACGTTAAATTATGTTGAGATTATCATATTGTCACCTTCCTAAAATAATGATTTCCCCTCCGCTTTGGCAAAAAAAAAAAAAAAGACTTATTTTAGAAAGGTGGTGATATGCAAAGGAAAGAAGAAACTAAAACAAATTCACTTCAGCTCATATATTGTATATCTGCAGCCGTCACATTCAGGCCCTTTGCTGCGAGTGACCTGGGCCCGTGTGATTCTGGACGAAGCCCACAACATTAAAAACCCCAAAATACAGACCTCCATGGCCGTCTGCCAGCTGAGAGCCCGCGCCCGCTGGGCTGTCACCGGGACCCCCATCCAGAACAACCTGCTGGACATGTACTCTCTGCTGAAGTAGGTGCCATCTGGTTGTCGGTTCAATTCCTGTCCTGTCCCAAAGCTGGAATAAACAAGTCTGACAGACTTGTGTTTACTGCTAAGCCACATAATGTATGGTTAGATTTAGGGATCCACGATATCATCGGCGTGGTATTGGTATCAGGCGATATTAGCTGTAAAATTTCATATCGAACATCGACCTTTCCGTCAAAATAACTCACTGATGTAGAAATTGTTTTTATACGACAAACCAGTGACAATGATGCCTGCAGCACAGCATGTCAAATTTGCACTGTTTGATTGTTGTCAATGTCTTAGAGAGTAAATGTTATGAATACATTTGACATTAAACATAATGTAAGTTGAAATTGTTGCATTATTTTTTCAGCCACCTTTTCAGCATCTGCATTTGGTAACAGGCTAAATGGACAAAGATAATGCAGTATTTTAATTCCACAGTAGAGAAAGCCATATAGTTTAAGTAATTGGGTATAAGAATAAAATATAGGTACTGGAATCGGCTATCGGCCAAATGAGTTTTAGTATATTGGTATATCGGATATCGACCAAAACTCCAATATCGTGCATTCCTAGTTAAATTAAACTAAACTGTCATTTTGAAAGTGAAGGAGCCATTTCACACCCAGCAGAACCAAATCTTACTTATTTTTTAAAAATTAGCGTAAGAACATAGACCCAAGTGAAATGAATTGGTCCGCTAACTGACCGATTGTATCTTCAGGTTCCTGCGTTGTTCTCCATTTGACGAGTACAAGCTGTGGAAATCTCAGGTGGACAACGGCTCCAGCAGGGGCAGGGAGAGACTCAACATCCTGACGAAAACTCTGCTGCTGCGACGCACCAAAGATCAACTGGACTCCATGGGAAAACCGCTGGTAGAGAGTCCCCCCACCCCACACACACACACACTCCGTCATCCTTAACCATCAAATGTAAACAAGGAGTTCATCTTTACTGCAGAAGAGAGGCTAACGAGAACGTTGGCTGTTTTAGGTGTCTCTTCCGAAGCGGACCTGCGAAGTGCATCAACTCAAACTTTCTGAGGACGAGCAAGCTGTGTACGATGTGGTTTTCGCTCAGTCCAGGTAAGATACCGACAAATGATGAAATTATGTTTCAGTTCATGTGTTATTGAGAACATGTAAGGGTGTTCTCAAGATTTAAAAAAATATATAGTGAAGTTTTGCTTTTTTATGCCATCAAAACAGACAGAGAAGTGGCGCCCCAGAAAAAATAATTAATAGGGTGGCCACACAACGCTAGCTAAAATACACATATATTTCTATATTTTTATTTATTTATTTTGTATTAATTTATTGATTTGTTGGATTTTCTTCACTGAAGAAGACGACTCTATTATTTTCTGTGACATGAACATGATTCTGTGGGGTGGCCAGCCTTTATCTAGAGGGAGCCATGGTCACCCTAAACCCCCCTCTGTGGTGCGCCACTGAGATGGAGATTTTGTAAAATATAAATTAAATCCTATCTTGCTAATAATTTAACCCTAATAAAATGTTATTTTTTATTTCAACTTTGTCTGAAAGTCCCAATATTTAACAAGCTTTAATTAATTTAAAGCAGCATTTAATTGCTTTAATCATAAAGCAATTAAATGTTTTCCTTACAGCGTTCGGCCCTAATGCTAAGAGAAACGACTGTTTTCAGCAGGCCAAGTTTGCCATGCTCAGAAAATTAGGAAAGAGAAACTACAAGTACTTTTCCTTGCCCAGACTTGGAACTTTAGATATCTATTTTTGCTTTTTATGCTTTTGTCCCTTTTTTTGTTTTTTTTTTGTTTTTTTTCTGTTGGAAAGAAATTAGGTGAGACGACATCTATTGACTCATAACTTCAATGACTGAAGTTTAGTTATCTGATTGCAGAATTGTAGAGATGATTTTGGATTCCAGTTGGCAGGAAAAAATGTTTCCAATAAAAAAATATTATCACACAGTACTGGGAAGTATTGATGTCTTCCTTGTGAGCAGGAAAAGGTAAAATAAAAAAATTATATTTTTCCCCTTAGGTCTACTCTGCAGAACTATCTGAAGAGACATGAAGAGAAGGATTTGGACAAGGGAAACACGTCCAGCGTCAATCCGTTTGATAAAGGTTAGATAGATGGTAAAAGCATACAAAAAAAAAGAACAGTTCTGTAAAAATGGAACTGAAAACAGTGCTTGTGGCGTTTTCTCGCTCCAGTGGCCCAAGAGTTCAGTGTGTCCCAGGCTGACCCTGCCAGGTCGGGCTCTTGCCAGGCATCCAGCACCGTTCACATCCTCTCTCTGCTGCTACGCCTCAGACAATGCTGCTGCCACCTCTCTCTTCTTAAAAAGGTACATTGTTTTTTTTTTTTGTTTTTTTTTTGTTTTTTTTTTTGCTTTTAAAGAACTCATCCAACTTAAACAAAAACAAAGAAATCCCATCTCCATGCACGTGTGATCATTCTTTTCTACTTGCCTGCTCAGACGTTGGACTCGTCTGAGCTTCAAGGTGACGGGATCATTCTGTCACTGGAGGAGCAGCTGAACGCTCTGTCGCTCTCCTCGACCCCGACGCCATCGGTCCCTGACCCCAAAGACACGGTGGCCCTGAACGGCACCCGCTTCCCCTCACAGCTGTTTGAGGAGACCAGTGAGAGCACCAAGGTAAGCAACTGGTTTATACTGTATTTAGACTCTTGGATCAAAAATGTGGCGCACCGACTTCACAAGGTGCTTCTTAAATTGCAGATGATGAGACAAATATTTGTTTTTATTATACCAGTGGTGATGCATATTATGACCGGAAAAGGTTATGTTGATTTTATAAATATGTTGGTACTTCTTTCCTGTGTATATTTAGATTTCGGCGATCACATCTGAGCTCATGGCAATAAAAGAGAAGAGTGACAATCAAAAAAGGTAACAACGCGCTACCGATATTAAAAAAAAAAGTAACTGAAGCTGTGAATAATTAGGATTTTATAAGGGTAAAGTAAAGAAATGTTGCTTCTAAAATGTATTTGAAATTAAACATTTCTGTTTATTGCCTCTACTTCTATTAATGTCGCCAACAGATCAAAATTAGGGTTGTCCCGATCAATAATACCGATAATGATAATATAATACCGATATTCCAGCTTTGAGCATTGGCCGATACCGATATTGACCCGATATGATATTGGCACAAATCGTACATACTTCTATTACGTATTTTGTAATGTGTTGATGTTAGAAAAGGCTTGGTAAGGTGATGTTACTCAGAGAACAATGGTCAATAACAAACAGGTTTGAGATCAACTCACTCATTTATTAATAAGCAATTGGTCTGCATTCAGTATACAACCCCTGCTGGACAGAAATGCTGGAGCGGAATACTGGAGCGGAGTATGCAGTATTCCTCTATCGTTTTAAATGCAGTCCCTCGCAATATGATGCTTGTTTTTTGACTGATATCGGACCAAATTTTAATATCAAAATTGGATCTGGGCAGTAGGCCTGTCACATAAAAAAAAAATAAAAAATCGCCGGACAATAAATTGTTGCAGTAATTATTGCGATAAATTATAATATAGTTGTCTTGAGACCATCAGATGACGAATCTGCTTATGTATTATTTTACTACCTTCACTGATTACACTTGTTTCTTGTTTTTTTTACTTTCCAACACTCATACAAAACGTATTAAAATGACTTTATGATACATGTGCCGCATGTGTTTTTTTGCAGCGTGATCGTGTCTCAGTGGACCAGTATGCTCAACATCATAGCAGTTCATCTGCGGCGGATGGGCTTGACTTACGGGGTCATCGACGGCACCGTGAACCCCAAACGGCGCATGGACGTGGTGGAGGAGTTCAACACAAACCCTAGAGGACCTCAGGTACACCTCAGCTAAATGAGATGATTCGTAAAACTAAATGATTTTGTTTTTATCTGGAGAATGTCGCAAGGAAACCCTTAGCTGCCTGTAACATAAAAGCGTAAGAAGTTGTTTGCTTTTCTAAAAGGTTATGCTGGTTTCTCTGTGTGCTGGTGGAGTTGGACTCAACCTTATTGGAGGGAATCATCTCTTCCTCATTGACATGCACTGGTGAGGTCACAGCACTAAAACAAAGACCATACATTTTTGTTTTGTTAATGCTTTTCATACGATTGAGCTTAGAGCTTTCACAACAGTTGTTTTGCACGTTTTACAAGACAAAAGAATATAAGAAAAAAAATCAACTACCTTCAGAATCATTTATCCAGATCTCAGAGAAATAATTCAGTTGTTATTCTGTACAGTCACAGGGTACATAGTGATGTACCCTGTTTAGTAGAGAAATATTAACACAGAAATGTCATTCCTTTAAATTCTGACAGGAATCCAGCCCTGGAGGATCAGGCCTGTGACCGAATCTATAGAGTGGGACAACGTAAAGACGTCACCATTCACAGGTAGCAAAACCGTAAAATCTTCTTTTTTTTTTCTTTGACAGGCTTTACTTTCTGCTTTCAGCTAATGAAAACATGCCATTTCAGATTAGAATATTACATCAGACCATTAAAAATATTGTTTTTACTACAGAAATGTGGACTTAATGAAAAGTATAACAATGAGATGTACTGTACCTGTGTTAGTCTTTCTTTGGTTCGTTTATATCTACAAATATACTTTTTACACTTTATGGCTGCAGGTTTGTGTGTGAAGGAACCGTAGAGGACAAGATTGCAACGCTGCAGACAAAGAAGAAAGAGCTGGCCCAGAATGTGCTTTCAGGAACAGGAAGCACAGTCTCTAAACTCTCATTGGCCGATCTCAAAATCATTTTTGGTGTTTAGAAATGATGAAAGTCTTGAGGTTATGCTTTTTAAATGTTTACTTTTTTTTTTTTACTTTTTTTGTGTGGAATGATGCAAACCTTCTGAAAAATCTTGAAAAAGCCACATAATAATAAGGTATTAAAATTGTTAAATGAAAGGTTGCTTCACTGTCCTCCTTACAGATAATGCTTCACATTTTGATTTACATTTTTAACCACTGCATAGACTATTATAAAAATGTCTAAGCTTATAAGTGGAAACACTTTTTACAGTAATGCTTCTATACCCGTCTCAGTGTGCATTATAAATTGTAATACTTTGTTTTTATTAATGCACAAAAGTGTAAAGTCTGTCATGTATTGTGAATGCAAGTGATCATTTTTTTAATAAATTCACTTTTTATTTCGAATTGGTAGATTTAAAACAAAGTCCACCCTAATAAAACGCATCACTCTTATTCCATTTGAAGAACCCTAACAAATTATGCAAACTAAAAGCTTGCTGTATAAACTTAAAAATTACGTTTTATTTTTCAAAATACTTTGAAATACATGGCAACGTATAATACTGTCAATTCTGAGAAGGCCGGAACTGATGGAAAAATGATGGTTCTGTTACTATAGATACGTTATATTATTTACGTTGTACCAAAATAAAAGCACCGAACTTTTAACGGGGGTTACAAGAAACAAAGTAACATTCAGTTGGTCTTTACAACTGTAGAAAGTATTGTATAATTATAATAACTTATGAGCTACACCCGATACTAAATTTTACGAATTTGCTCAAAAATCTGAGACGTTAACGAGTAGGTCACTATGGAAGGTATAACTTACATTACGTTTTTAATGTAATATCTAAGCATATTTGACGCAAAAAACAGTGTTTTCTCCGTTGTTTCTGTTAAAATAATAAAGAAAAATCGCTAAGATATTACCCGCTACTAGGAACGTCCTCATAGTCGCTAGCTACATACAGCATCCAGTCTTTCCTATAGGAGGTGGGGGGCCTTGAACGCCTCACTGCGAGCAGGAGGCGGTTGATTGTCTGCGCCCAGTCCGAGCCGAACAGCACAACCGAAGCGGACTGTGCCGCGAAGGTGCGCCACCGTCCTACCTCTGACAGCACGGCGGCCTGAACCACCAGTCTGAAACAGCGCTGTCCTCAACAAAAAGCATTCAACCAAGCAGCCATGGCGGCTGAGGCCGAGAAGGTAGAACCGGCTGAAAGCGAACAAGACGAAGAAGAAGATGTATACGAAGTGGAAAGGATAATTGACATGCGGGTGGAAGAGGTAAAGCTAACGGCTAACTAGCTTCCCGGCTAACGGGCAAACATGGCTGGTTTTTTTGGGGGGTTTTTTCCCCACTTTGACGACGCAATGCCCTCGTGAGAATAAACCCCTTTGCCAAAATGCACTTCACGTAATTTTCGATGCAATTAATAGTGTCCAAGTCACTTAAACGTAAGCTAGTATGCATTTCTAATGTGACTCGCTGCTGCTCCGGTACGTCGCACCGATTCCCTGCACAACTTCTCCCATGATGTCCGCTTGCTTCTCCCCTGCTGAGGCCAAGGACAGGCAAATGTTTTCATCATGGCTGCTGCTGCACAGCCGCAACTCTAAATCCTTTAAAAAAAAAAAAAAAAAAAAAAGACACGAATAATAACCATAATCACAGTGCAGAAAATGCACTGGTGTAACTGATTTCTGCAAACCTTAATGGTTACTGAAGGCTGTCCATGCGAGTGTACCAAACCCAGCTAGCATGTTAACATTTTAGCAGAAACTATTGCTTAAACTGGGCTTTACCTAAACTGAGCGCGGTATGTACCTTGTAATGCAGATTTACTCAATAAACAGGATTGCTGCGAGTAGCGACGAAATACAGCTGATGCTTTTGCAGCAACAGCGTTGAAAACTCGTTTTTCGTTTGATATATTGGCAAACGAATCTTTTCCAAATGTGCATTTGTTACATTTACTGTTTCAGTAACTGAACTGGTCAAATGGTTAAGTGCGTGTGGTTGTAAAGTAAGTTGTGAGTGATGCTTCCTCTGAGGTTTGGTCAGGCTACACTGCCAAACAAAACATCCACCTAATGGGTCAGAACGGAGAGTGAAATTTATACCCAGAACAGCATATTCAAAGTAATCATTCAACTCACACCGGTCTTTGCAAAGTCTTGCTTTATGACAAAATAATTCCACAGTTAAGAAAAAAAACATTTACATCAATTTTTCTTTAGATAATTTAGTTGAAGTGGAATATTAGTTGTTATAAACTGCTTAAAACATGATCATTTTAAATAGAACTGCACTATATCTTACAGCTGCACCCCTTATCACTTGAGGTCTGATCTGCTGATTCCGATTGTTGATCAATTCTGTTTGTTTTTTGTTTTGGTTTTTTTATGTCGTTACTTTTTTTGGCCTAAAGCCTATTAAATTGAGGAAAAAAAATATACCACAGGTAGCAGGTCTCCATCCAAAAGAAAATATAGGAATTACAACAGTATCCCAATTTATGTAGTATATCGCCATGGCAGCCTCTGAAGGAAAAAGCCCAAAGAGAAGATGCATTAATGTGTATATGTCCTACATTTAAATTATTATTATTTTTTATAAGTTCAGACTGTCGATTGATGCATTTATGTAACGAAAAGGGTGGGAGTTCTTAATTTTGATGCATTTAACTAAATGGGGATTTTTTTCCCCCCCCAGTATTTGATCAGCCTATTATTGGTCAAAGCCAAACAATAGAAACTAATCAGCCTCGCACCGTTTAAGCTCAAAAACAATGTTTAGATCAAAAATAAATCAATGTGTCGGATCACAGTCTTCATCGTAGTACCAACGTGTGCAGCATTCCAACTGCAACGGAGCGTTGGGATGCTAGACTGTAAATTTTCAGGCAGCATATATAAAACTTCCTGCCGATTATTATATTTAACCACTTAGATGGCCTTTCCCCAGTCCTTTATGCTCCTATCTAGTATAGTACATACGGTACTGGCAGGGATGCTAAAGCTCAGCACCCTGCTGATATGACGAGGGATATTTTATCTAATGGCTCCTCTGCATGTTGTCAGGGCGAAGTGCTTTACAGGGTCCGCTGGAAGAATTACTGCTCTGACGACGACACCTGGGAACCCGAAGCCCATTTAGAGGATTGCCATGAAGTCCTGCTGGCATTTAAGAGGCACCAGGCCGAGCTGAAGGCCAAGAAAGAGGCCGAGTCCAAGAAACCTGTGGTAAGACTCTAAGACAGCAGGTTAATATACATTTTAAAAAAAGAATAAAAAATTTGATGATATCCTTTTGTGTTCAGCAAAAACTTTTGCCTGTAAAGAGCGACGTGTTCGACGCCGACTCGGAGAGCGACAGTGACAAAGATCGCCCGACGGAGGCCCCTGTCAAAAAGAAGAAGAAGAAGAAAAGGATCCGGGAGGAAGAAGAGGAGGATGCCCCTCCTAAGGAGAAGAAGAAGAAAAAGAAGGACAAACGCAGAGACGAGCCGAAGCCGCTCCCTGCGCCTGAAACGGACGACGAAGAGGAAGAGGCTCCCCCGACCCCGCCCTTTCCCCCAAAGGAGGCGAAGGCCGAACCCAAAAAGCGCTACGCCGACTCTGACGAGGAGGAGGACGGAGCTCTGTCTTCCAAAAAGCAAAAGAAGGAGAAGGGAAAGGACGGAGGAAAGCATAAGAAATTCAAGACGGAGGAGGGGAAGAAGAAGAAGGCAAAAAAAGAGTGGAAAGTGGAGAGCTCTGATGACGAGGCTGCCGCTCCGGTGGAGGAGGATCTGAGCGATGAGCCGTCCGAGTCGCAGATGGAGGACTCGGGCTTGGCGGAGGCCGTCGCCAAGCCGGCGGAGAAGCTCAATTTGGAAGATAAGATCAAGCAAAAGAAGGGCAAGTGGGAGGTGAAGCTGCAGGGCATCAAGGACCTCATTAGCGAGAAAAAGAGCAAAAAAACAGACGGCAGCCTCCAAAAACTCAAGAGTCAGAGTTTGAAAAGTAAGGAGGACGGCGCTCTCCAGTCAGACTCCAGCGACAACTCCAGCCTGCACAAAAAGGCCAAGAGCAAAGGGGGTGACGGCACGCCCGCCGGGCCGCAGAAAGCCCCTTCTTCCTCTACATCCTCTTCTTCATCCTCTTCCTCCTCCACCGCCGTGGCCACCAGTAAGGTCAAAGAGGATGAGGCGACTAAAGAGGAGGCGCTGGGACAGAAGGAGGCCAGCGGCTCCACGAATCTCTTCGAAAAGTTCCTGTTGAACTGCGAGGCCAAGGACCGGGCCCCCCGCAGGCCGCCGCCAGTCACAGAGAAAAGCAGCAGCAAACCCACAAAGGTACAGACCTCGACTGTCCTTCATGTTCAGACGAGAAGTTGTGATCAAATTACAAATGTTCTGACACTCATCAGAGACTTATTATTACGTTTTTCTTTGTCCGTCGATATAAGTTGATAGGAAAGATCGAGAAGATCCCCAAGACGACCAAAGAATCTCCTTCTCAGAAAGCAGAGCTGGAGAGGACTGAGCGGACGAAGCAGTCAGATGGTAAAGCTGCTGCACACATACATCAAAAACCTCTTGTAAAATGTTGGGCATGACCAGTGCAATGCTTTGAAAGTTGGAATTAAGAATGATCTAAACTCTAGAGAAACGGAAAGTTAGAGTTAGAGGGTGAGCATAAAGAGTTTCTACCAAAGAGTTTATTTTTATTGCCAGACCAGAACTGGCACTGATCAGGCTTTTCCATGACCGGCAAAGATCTGTGGGATTCTTTCTATGTAGTATGATTTGCTGAATCAGATTTTTTTTCTAAAAGATGTTAATGTACACGTGCAAAATGTTCCTTAATGGAGGTAAAAGCTTAAAAAAAAAAACTGAACTGGAGTAGGAGGATTTTTCACACTTCTACATTTTCCCTAACCTGTATCTGGTTTTTCTTTTTAAATTATTAAACAAAACAAAAATAAAAAAAATAAAAAAAACAGTGAAGCTACAGACTTTTGGTTGACATGTTTCTGTACTGGTAATTATGTTAGCTTTTCATTTTGTAATATTTCATGAGCAAAGGGGAAGGGGGAAAGCACTTTCATTCAATTATAATCAATCGGGTAAAAAGATTTGCATTCTACAAATCTAGAATATTAGAAATATATTAAAAGATGCAAATAAACAAATAACATTTTTTTAAAATGGACAAAATAAACATTTTATTGTCTGAAATGCTATAACATAGCATTCTTTTTTTGAAATTATAGGGGCAAGAACTGCCATTTAAAATTTGTCGACAGACATAAGTGTTTTTACGTAATTGCTATTTATGTTTATAATAAATTTTTGGCTTAATTCATCCTCTGAATATGATTTTTTTTCAGCAAGTGGTATTTTTTTGGGGGGGGGGGGTCTGTGTTAACAATTAATCAATTGCTAAATCTATTAATCGTCAATTAATTTAATCGTCCACTAAATTAGTTGACAATTCTTTCAATAATCGATTGATCCAATTAATCGCTTCAGCTCTAAAGAACGTGATTTATTTAGTTGGGGTTTTTTCTTGCACAACTTGAATCCAATCACTTTTGAGGCTTCTCCACCTACAATAAACACCTGTTAATACCAGATCCGTACTGAACATAACCCACAGAGGTTCAAATGCCTCCGTCACTGATGCATGGCACAAATGGGTTGAATAAGGGAAGAAATGGGATGGATTCACCTAAAATCAACAGTAAGAACCCAACAGGATTACAATCCAAAACACACATGGAAATGTTTGTGGAAATTTCTGAAACAGCCGATATCGTTACCTTAAAAGAAAACTCACTTCTTATCTCCGGCCCCTGATGTTCTGTCTTCACCACCTGCAGGCCCCAGAGCCAGCCAGAGTCACGGCTTCAGCCTGGACAGCGACGAAAGGGAAGAGGAATCCACAGGGAAACCGCGGTCAGCAGACGACTCCAGAGAGCGAAAAGAGAGGGCAGACGAGGCCCAGCGTCCATCTTGGGAGAGGAGGAGTTCAGCCGACGACAGGAGGAAGAGGAGAGACGACAGCGAGCCCAGACTCTTCATTTCATGTGATGAGAACCAGCAACCACCAGAGGGCAACGATAAATCTGGTTAGGCTGGTTTCTTTGGGCTCAGATCTCACATCCCCTACCAGTTGAAGGTGCTTGGATGTTAATGGTCTTTCTGTTCTGTGTTGTACAGAGAGGGGTCAAGCCACTTTGAGCCTGGGAATGGACCTCAACCTGGACTGGATGACACTAGATAACTTTCAGAAGCATTTGAATGGAGAGGATGAGATCTTGTCAGGTCCACCGTTATCACCCAGTGAGTGTTTTCCTTTACACACTAAACAGCACATCTGTTATGCTGACTGAATAAATCAGTTTAAGTCTCTTAAGGAAGAGGTTTTGATAGACGTATGAGATTATTGTGATTTTTGGCTTCCAGCTAACCTGGGATTATAATTAATCATCAGATTTTCTTTATATGTAGTACTGCAGGATGGAGGTGTAGATCTGTTTTTTCTTTTCTTTCTTTTTTTTACCTCACTAGAAAATACTACTAACACTCGAGGTTGTGTATTTCTACCATATTTTTCAAAAGTACTGTAAATGTTTTAAAAAAAAAATTCACACTACGCACACAAACATCCATCTGTTTAGGACTTTCAGTAACACACCAACAATAGGAACAGGATAAACACTGTTCTGCTCTGACTCGTGTCTGACAGGTGAACTGCGAGACGCTGTGAAAAGCGGAGATTACATGGCTGTTAAATTAGCACTCAATTCCAAAGAGGACTACAATCTGGAACAAGAGGTATTCATTTGGTTCTTGTATACATATTATTTTCGTGCTTAACTTAATTCTGTATTTAGATTTGTTCATTTTGTGGTTTCAAAATGTAAAATCAGAATCACATTTACCAGCTTGCACCTTGGTTGCCCTGTGTGAATGTGTGAGAATTAAAGTCATGTTTCATCCACTGTTAAAGATAAACACTTATGCATGCTGTAAATGACTTAACAAAGGATTAAAAATATTCAGAGGAAATATTACCCTAAATAGTGTGCCAATGACATGGTTAGTAATGCTAAAATAGTTTGTTAAAATGTTGGTCCAGTTCTGTGTGAGCAAAGTATTTTTCATGCAGTATTTATAAAAAGTATTCACCTCCTTGGATGTTTCAAACTTTTATTGCTTTTTAAAAACATAAATCATGATCAACAAAGTTTGGCTTTTTTGGAAAAATTACAAAACAAATCCTTTTGTCAAATTGAAAACTGATTTCTACAAAATACTGACAATTAAATACAAATATTTCACGTAAAATAAATGATTCCATAAATATTCACTCTTCAATTCAATGTTTAGTACTCGTATCTTTGGTCGTTTTCACTTTGGCAAGTTGTTTGTTTGTTTTTTTGTAAAAACAGATTTGTCAAAAAAAAAAAAAAAACATTTTGTGGATGACTGATTAGTAAAATCAATAAAAGGATAAAATATCCAATGGGGTGAATACTTTTTATAGGCTCTTTTAGTCAGGGATTTTTACTTTTTTGTTATGAATTTGAGTTCTATATAGGGAGAATCTGTTTACTCTGGTCACTTTCTGCCACATGGGTTTTTGTTTCTCATCATATTGAAAGGAACATAGTAGGTAGCACCAATATGACCTGTAGTTGATAGGAGAGACTAGATTTTCCAAACTGCATCTGAAGATCAACAACCAGACTTGATTTTCTTCATACCTCCTAAAAAAGAAACATCCTGTCAAGATATTTGCTTCATCTTCAAAGCAACTTTGCCTCCGCTACAGAATCAGGTAGGACAATATTTTATATCTTTTAACTTGTATTTATTCTCCGGTAAGGTTGTAAGATTGTCCATATTGTAAAATGTAGTTACTTTACTTGATTGCAATATTGGATTGCATGCTCTTTAGCACAATCAACTAAGATGTTATGTTTTTATTAAAACATATAATTTAAACCTGGATTGACTTAGTATTTAAGAAGTTTATATTTTTAATCTAGCACCCTGTTTTTATTGCTAGCTATTGTTAGGAACTAGCTTACACAGTTGAGCGTAATACAAAAAAAAATTATATTATTAAATTTTTCAGTTATCAAGTTGTTTTATAAAGCTGTTTTAAGGAGACTGTTAAGGTTTTCTACTTGCATAAATATTTAATGGGCATTTCATTCAAATTATTCACCATGGGTTGTTTTATTTTATTGCAATACATTAAAAAATCTTTGTTCTGAGACTCATTTAGTCTTACGTTAATCATATCATGGCTGTAGAGCTATAACATGTATGGAAGAGGTGCAAATTTGAGACAAGTGTTGCCTTTCTTTGCAGTGAACAAGCAAGTGGAAGACAACACACAAAGTACCTGGACAGGAAGATCCATTTTCAAGCAGGTACATACTGTAAATATGATTTCAAAACATGTCATATTGTCTTCATTAACTTTTTTTTTTTATTATTTGTATTTTATTTGAGTAAGAGTATTTAAAAAGAAAAACTTAGCTAAAATATGAGCGTAACTGTGACTGGCAGGACACTCCTAAAGTGTACCTATTGTTTTGTAACCCTGAAGAGCCAGTTCATGCACTGTTAGCTGCTACGGCCACATCAGTGACGCACTTTGTTAAAGTACCAGTTTATTCTGTAACACTGGTTTTCAAACTTAAATCGTTTTTTAGTCGTAAACCATGCATGCGGATTTAGCATGAGTGCACATTTTTGTTCACTTCATGTAGCATTTCATCTGACACCCCCATCCTGACTTGCATAGACATTTATGTTAAAGCTCTGCTTGATCCAATAAAGCCATTAAATGTTCTTAAATGGGTCACATGTGGTTTTTGTACTAAAGATTTGGGTTGTTGGTGCAGATGTTGGGTTAAAAAGCGATCACTTTGAGCTCTCTTTGAATGAGCCTAATGGGGCATTGCCAAGGTGCAAGTGTTAAAACAAAAAAGGAACATCGGAAGATGGGCAGCTGAATTGCAAAATTAATATCAGAACTAACAAAGTCACCATCATATTTGCCAACATTCAGAAAACCCTTCAGCCTCTTTCCCTTAATTAGTTAGATCTAAAACATATATTTTCCATTCAATTCAAATATGTGTGGGATCTGATTTGGCAATAAATCTTACATTTACTCTTTTTTTGCAGGCAAGTACTATTGATGAGAAGAGATCATATGAAGGAGAGAGGAACTTGATTGAAGCTAAAAGAAAAAAAGAGGCAGCAGCAAAGGAGAATATCCCACAAGATATGGATGGTCCGCAGAGTGACAGTAGAATTTCAAGCTTCCAAACTAGCACAAACGCTGAGAAATTAACAGCGAAGAAACATAAACGTAAACTACGGGGTGGAAGCAATAAAACTCAATCCAAGATTACATTATGTAAAACTTCAGTCACACAGAAAAGTCAAGGAGAGGAACAGAAGGTCTTAGATGACACAAACGGTGCATTATCAACCCAAATGACTCTGAACACTGTTAATTTAGATTTAATCAAAAATGCAGACAAGAGGTTAAAGCAGGTAGACGACAGAAATCGACAAACGCACAAAGCAAGCAAAATTAAAGCTGCCGAAGAAGGGAATGACTCAGATGAGCACACGGACGGTGCAATGTTGGAAAACGTTGATGGTTTGGATCAAGCACTTACAAAGTCTGACGGAGAAGAGACGGTTAAAACACGATGTCTTCGAAGGAGAAAAACAACCCACATCATATTACCAATGCGATCAAGTCTAAGGACCCGCAAGCAAGTAGTTGAAACAAAACCAATCATCGTGGTTAAAGAAAAAAAGGAAACTTACAAGAAACACTTGTGCGTGTTTTGCGAAAGTTATTTTACTCAAATCGCAAGGCACTTGGAAAGGAAGCATTCAGAAGAACCAGATGTTGCCCATGCCATGCACTTTCCCAAAGGTTCCAAAGTAAGACAGACCATGCTGGACCAGATTCGCCATAAAGGAATTTACGAGAATTGTGACGTTTCTAACAGTGGCAAGGGAGAAATTGTGACTAAGAAGCAGCTGAAGAAACCAGCCGTATCTGTGCGTGACTTCTTGCCCTGCCAGTACTGTCTTGCATTTTATCGCAAAACTGATTTATGGAGGCATGAGCGGACATGTAAGATTAGAAAGGGAGAGCAGAAATCTTCCGAAAAGACAAACCGATCCAACAGTTGCAATTCTGTCTCCGATCTACTTCCAATGTCGGAGTTCTTAACTGGAAGCTGCAAAGAAATCATTCAAATCATGCATCAAGATGACATTTCAAGACATATCCAGTTGGACCCACTTATTTGTAAATTCGGCAATACCTTGTCTGTCAAGTATGATCATGATAAGTCTCAGTTTGCCTACATTGCACAAAAAATGAGGGAATTGGGTAGGTTTGTTCTTGCTGTGAGTGAGCTGGACAAGACTGTGAAGTACCTTCACGAAATATGTCTACCATCTAAGTTTGAATTAGCTGTTGAGGGGGTCAAAAAAGTTAGTGGCTTTGACCCAAGTTCTAGTAAGTTTAAAACAATTTCCCTTGTTTCAAAGATTGGCTACTCTCTAAAGCGTGCAGCAGAGATAGCATTTGGAGAAAGTCGCATGACTGAGGACAGTAAGACGGAGGGCGAATTGAAAAAATTCATCGAACTACTTGACACGAAATGGACCGAGTGTTTTTCTCGCAAAGCACTTGCCTGCTCTTTAAAGCAAGAAACCAAAAAAGTGGATGTCGACAAGTCAACTGTGACGGAAGATTTGATAAAACTCCACAGATTTATTACAGGAGAAGAGGAAGAAGCAAGGAAGGACTTGAAAGACAACGCCAGCATGTCGACATGGAAGAAGCTAGGTGAAGCCACACTGGCAAATGTGTGTCTTTTTAACAGGGGAAGAGTAGGAAATATTGGAAGGCTTCTTCTGAAAACGTACTCTCAGAGGACGAGTGGAGGCACATGTATTCTCTCTGCGGATCAAGTTAGAAAAAGCACAAAGCTGGAGCTGGAACTTCGTTCCAGTTTTACAAGACTGGAACTGGAAGGCCAGTATGGACGAAACATGCTGGTTCTGTTAACAGACAGGATGGTTTCATCAATTGACTTGCTTGTTGAGAACAGAGAGCAAGCAGGCGTCTCCAAAACTAACCCGTACCTGTTTGCAAGGACGGAAGGGCCCTCTTTCATAAGAGGATTGGATTGTTTTCGAAGAGCTGCAGTTGAGTGTGGCGTCAAAAATTCAGAAGCACTTCTGTCCTCATCTGGAAGAGAGCAAATTTCCACCTGCTGGCAGCTGATGAGCCTCAGTCAACAGGAACTGGGCCAAGTAGCAAAGATGTTGGGAAGGAGCAGCCAAGAATGTTACAGCCTTTCTCAAAATGCAACACTACTGGAGGAAATCAGCAAAGAACTGCTGAAAATGGATAGAACAATGCCAACAAGTCGGCCAAGCACTACAAAAGATGGTACGTATGATTTGTTCCCTCTCACTTTTGGATGTACATTAATCTATTTTGCCTTAACTTCTAAATTTCTGCCATGGTGACAAAAAGAGTATATTAAAGTAAGACAACATTTAAGTTTGATTTAAAACAAGAGGCTCATGTTTACAATCTTGGGTTCCTACAAAAGCAGACTATTTGTAATAGCTGAACCACCCCTGTACAATCTCTCAAAAACACGCTCACACCAGTCACCAACTTCTTACCTTTGAGGGAAAATGCTTTGCCGTTTTTCTGCATTAGAATGCTCATTACATTTTTTGTCCAGCCCTGAAAAGAGAGATGCCTTATAATAGTAGGACAACCTATATTCAATTCAAGATTGTCAGGTAAATAACAGAATCTTTCAGATCAAAGTTTTCAAAAAAGGAGAGCATTGAACTTTTAAGTTGTTTGCGCACATTTGGAACCTTTTGTCATTAGGCTTGTAAGGTAAAACAGTTGAATACATGTAAGGTTTCTATTTTTTTTCCTTCTATTTTTTTTATTTTTTTTATTAATAATTCCTTATACTCTTATTTTTTTTAGGAACCCGACCAAAGCAGCTTTTAAAAAGAAGACCCTGGAGTGAGAAGGAACAGATGGCTGTCAAACGCTACTTGAATGAATTCATCACGAAAATGAAGGTTCCAGGCAAAAAAGCATGCAATGCCTGCATAGCTGCTGAGCCAGATCTTGGAGGAAGGTCTTGGACGGACGTTAAAAACTATGTCCACAACACATTGCAAACAATGCGTAGGAGAAATAACCAGCTGAGGTCGGATGGGAATAAAGACGTTTTGAATACAAAGAGTTCCAAAACTCCAGACCAAACCGTAAACTCCGATATGGAGGAGACAAGTGTTTGTACGATGACAACTGTGAATCCAGATCACTTGCAAGAAAGTAGCTTGAACTGTTGCATGACAATGCCACCTTCGGGAAACATAAGGGGACCATCACCATTCTCCCAGGAGATTAATGCTAGTTATACGCCATTTTGTTCTTCAAATACAAATATGATCCACACAAGTCAGCCATTGATTTCAAACTTCACACCACTAAACTCCACTGATACTCAAGTGGTTCCTACGTTTACCCCACACCACACTACAAATACCTTAATGTCTTCTGTATACTCATCAGAGAACAACCACAGTCTGTCCATGTCGTCTTTTTATGGGCAGAATACTACAGGTATGTTGCATTCATCCGTGTATACCCCACTGGAAACTACAAACTCTCCACTAATTCCTTCCTATACACATTTTAATACCCCAAGTACTTCAATGGTTCCTACATATACACAGTTGAATACTCTAAGTGCACCAATGATTTCTGCATTCTCCACGCTAAATGACAGAAGTAGGCCTGTCATGTCTTCTTTCTCTCCTCTTGACCATTCAAGTAACCCACCCTACCACACCAGCCCTACGAGGGTCCACGCAACTGCGCAGGTTGTTCCTTCAATCCACGAACAGGCCTTTTCTGAAAGTGCGCCAGTGGGACAGGAAAGCGCACCGGTGTCTTCTGTGAAAAAACGAGCCCCTTCAGGCGTGAAGCCTCAAAAAAGAAACAAACGTTTATGGAGCGAGGAGGAACAGGCAGCAGTGAGACGGCAATTTGGAGACTTTTGTCAGCTGGCAAAGGTGCCGGGGAAAAAGGAATGCGATAGATGTTTAGCTGCCGAACCGGCACTGAACACCAGAACATGGAGGGAAGTGAAATATTTTGTACATAACTCTATTCAGTCACTAAAAAGAAGAGGTCATGCGGTTGCTTCCAAACAAGATAGACCACCCGAACCAGAGACTCAGACTTCGAGCAATGAGTGGGATGGTCCCGTGTATCTTTCCCTGTAAATAATTTGACTAGACTTGCACAAAAACAATGTGAGGACATGAGAGGTCTGTGGCTTTAACCTCAATCTGATTGGGGTAGGAAAGAAAAAAAAAAAAAAAAAAAAAGCTAAATTTGTGTCGTCCACAATGCCTGTTTGCTGTGATCTCACTTGTTTTATGTTTATTCTTGCATTTTCAGACAGTCCTGTCGTTCTACCGGCTGTATTTTTATTTTTATGTCCTTATGTTTTCAAAATCCAGTGAAACAAGCTTCTTTGTTGCATGAATATCCCCAGATGTGGGAAAGGAAGAATGATTGTTCTGTAACCTCACTCTGTTTAAGAAGATTTTTAAATATGACATTCTCAAATGAGACACTACTAGTGTTTTGTTACTCATCCGTAATGCATATCAATTTATACATTGGGGTGGAATGTGAATTTTATTGGACAAGGATTTGCAGATTTCTACCAACCATGTATAGCCAGGGGCTTGAGACATTTTTCACTTTATTCTGTAAATCCCGTGACTGAATATCCAAAGGATCCAACTCTTAAATATTCTTGAAGAGTGATTTCTGACTGAGGATTGGCTTGCATTTAGGTCCTTTTTGTTTCTTGTTGTACTGTTTTTAGTAGCATTTTATGTATTTTATTTAACAGAAAACCTTTTAGAGAATCCTTGCATTCAACCCAGCTAATGTGAGAGGTGTACCTTGTTGTGTATCATTACTATATCATGTCTTCAACCAGTAGCCGAAATTGTAGGTAGGTTTTTATCAACTTTCTTGTAACACTATAGCATAGAACGTGTCTTGTACACTTTTCACTAAGACATGGACAGTTCTTTAGCAGATTTTAAAGAGGATCATGTTATTATTGATTAATTGCGGTAGTTTTTCTTTGTACCCATTTGTATTACAAAATATTTTGTAACACGAAAAAGCGACTGTTTACAATATTTTATTATTTTATTGTGCTTGATTGACACTACTTTGAGTGACTGGATGTTTACCATTAATCTGTACTTGCAAAGATCCAGCTGCCTTAATGTGGTGTATTTTGTTTTAATCCTTCTATCCACCCAAGATCACATCAATTATGCAAATTTTGATCTTGACATTAAGATTTTCTTGTTTAGTTTTTAGCAGAAAAAAAGTTTTATTTTAACTATTTTTGGATTGATGTTATCAATGTGCCTGTCAGAAAGTGGCTGAAAAGTTTAATTTCCTAATATGTGGAAGTTACAGTTTGGTTGAGTATTGAGTCCTATTGCTTGCGCTAAAAAAAAAAAAAAAAAAAAAAACAGCAGGAAAGAAGGTGAATTTTTTTGTCAAAGTTCAGTACAAATTTAATTTATTTTCCTTTGTACATTCAACAAGGCATATGTTATTTAGACTGTGCTGTGTAGATACTTTTTTAAAGTTAAAAACATCTTGAAGGTCATTTTTGTTCTCACTAAGTTGAAGAGAGAGAACGTTCTTCTAAGATCTAAGCATTACACGCCTGTTACAGAGACTTTTTTTCTAGCCTTAGTAGCTGCTAGTGAACCTAAGTTGAACCTGTGTTCACGTTTTCATACCAAAGTCATTAGAGTCGCTGTCAGATGTTTCAGTTTGGCTGAAGGGGCGCTTTGAAGTCAGATACAGTAGCAAAGGTTAGTAGGATGTGGAGCTTTATGGTGTGGCAAGAATTTATTATTATATTTGTTTGGGGGGTTTTTTGTTGTGTTTTTTACATAAATAGCTTTGTGGAAGCTTTTGTTTGTATGCAATGTTACTGTAAAAAAAACTTGTTGCTTGTTTATCCTGTTTACTTGTATGTAGCTTCAGTTAATGTTTTACTGTAAGGAACATCACTTCTAATAAAATACTTCTGGGCTTGATAACGTGTTTTGTGAAACAAAATTATTCATTGAAGGGATTCCTTTACCCTAACGTTTGCTTTTGTGTGATATATATTTTGCAACCTGCATTGGTTCACGAGTTAGGTTTTTTGATAAGATGGACACACACAATCATTCTAATATATTCTAATATACCAATTTGAAAAGTCAGAAAATGGATATTGGTGCAATTTGGAGTTGTGTGTTTTAGTTAACTGTCATTTATGGCGCTTCCATATTTATTTGTTTGTCATAATATTTAGATTTAAATTGATTTACTTGTGTATCTGGTGCAGTGTAAAAATAGTTTAAAATTGGTTTTCATTTTAAGAATTTTTCTCCATTTTACTTTCGTCCAGTACATACTCCTACTTAATTCTGTGTTTTAAAGCCGTTGCCATTTGCTCCCATTTGTCCACAGGACGTGAGTGGCATGTCCCTGTGCATGCTAGCTGCAGCGGGGGGGCAGGATGACATCCTCAGGTTGCTAATAAGGAAGGGAGTGAGGGTCAACGCCAGACAGAAGAACGGCACCACGGCGTTGATGCACGCCGCTGAAAAGGTATCCATCACGCAAGCTGGGTCAACAAAAAAAACAACAAAAAAACCCAAAAACATTTAATTATCTTTGGAATCCTGGGCAGACAAAATCTCACAACTTTATCTGTCTTTCCTGGCAGAATTTTTTGACTACTGTTGCTATGCTGCTGGAGGCCGGTTCCTATGTCAATGCTCAAACGCTGGGAGGAGAAACAGCACTGATGAAAGTAAGCATAGTTGCAGAATATTCCAAATCTCAGTTGTCACAATGTCATTTTGTGCAGAGGCACAACTGCAAAAAAGTGCCTGGATTTGGAAAGCAGTTGGCTGCTATATTTCTTGCATACATTTTTTATTTTTCTTTATATATAATTGTGTGACAAATGACTTTATAATCTCAAATAGCTGAGATTTTCTTCTTAGAAGTGTCTAACTATATTGTCAGAAAATATCCTAGTTTAAATATAAAAAATGTATGCCTTTTAATTATGAAAAATATGACTTTTTATATCAGAGGTTCTTGTAAATATGTGAAATATACAAATGTTATGTTTTTTTGGGGGGTGCTATTGGGGCCATTATTTGCATAGTATATTGGATATTCATATAATATTTTAATATATGTTATGCAGTTATATATATGTTTTAATATGTCTTTTACATTCGGCATAACTTTCAAATAAATGTTCGTAGCTTTAATTTTAAAAATAGCTTTTTTTGGTAATATTTTCAGGCAATATTAATGTTAGCAATAACACAATTTATTTAGGTTTATTTGACCTTCAGACCTCTTATTCAAATGAATCAGAGGAACCTGATTTCTTCTCTCCACTTTTGAAAAATGTTTCTGTTTCAGGCCTGCAAAAGAGGGAATGCTGACATAGTGCGCCTCCTGCTGGAGTACGGAGCAGACTGCAACATCCTGTCAAAGCACAAGAACAATGCTTTGTATTTTGCCAATTTCAGCAACAACCTGATGGTGTGCGACCTCGTCAAGGACCACATCAACAAGTAAGTTCTACTTTCAGGTTTCAAGATTGCTCTTCTTTATTAAAGCTTGGCATTTACAGTCTTTAAGAAAAATTTATTCTGGAGGAATATTTAGAAAAATGTTAACATGATTGAGTCTTTAAAGTCAGCCTGCGTGTAGGATGGTGTAATCTGTTTGATACATGTCGCATGCCATTCAACAGTAGAGTAAACCGACTTTTTGTTTATGTTTCTGTCCTTCAGGCTGTCCAGTGTGGCAGAGGACACCATCCGAGCGTACTTTGAGTCCCGGCTGGTGGTTTTAGAGCGGGTTTTCCCTCTGGCTTGCCACAGGCTTTGTGAGGGACCCGACTTTTCTATGGAATTTCTCTACAAGGCACAGCCACAACCAGAAGGTGAAACTGTTTTTTTTTTGTTTTATTAAATAGGCAGTGTTACGTAAAGTCAACTTTTTTTTAGCTTTATATTGTGTTATGGTGTTTTTCCCTCAACAAAAACATACTTGACTCTGTCATGCATGTTTGAGAAATCGTTTAATCTCCCCTGGCAACCATTTAACTGTGTAAAACGCCCAGTTGGACATAGCTCCGCCTTTGAGGATGAAGCTCCTCCCCCACTAAGCTCCTTCAGACTAGTCAACAGGAATTAGCAAACACTTGGTGGGACTGTTCACTGTGCTGAGCTCCTTATAGCAGCTACTTCTCAGTGCAAAAAAAAAATGTTAAAGGCTTAATAGAGGAGCCATGTTGTGATGACTTCCTGAAGGCGGAGTTTCAGAAAGAGCAGGAGTTTCTTAAAGCGACAGAGGCCCAATTTCAAGGTGTTAAATCAGGAAGTGAAATATCTTTTGAAGTCATATTTGATAGATATGGCATTTTTATAACAACTGAATGTAACATATTTACTTTATTGTTCTACACAATGTCATGATATGCCTGGAAAACACATAATACTGCTCCTTTCATATAATGGTCACTTTTTTAAATTTTACACTGAGGGAGACAAAATAAAAAAAACTTTTTTTAAAATAAATTCTCTGAGATTTGCATCTAAAAGAAACATTTCAGCTTGTATGAATATTTTTCTACGGTACATTATACACTCAACAAAAATATAAACGCAACACTTTTGTTTTTGCTCCCATTTTTCATGAGATGGACTCAAAGATCTAAAATTCATTCCAGATAAACAATATTATCATTTCTTTCAAATGTTGTCCACAAATCTGTCTAAATGTTTGATAGTGAGCACTTC